>SZWC01003624.1:63107-116762 GCA_023375785.1 Penium margaritaceum
AGAGAGAGAGAGAGAGAGAGAGAGAGAGAGAGAGAGGATAGATCGTGTAATGTGCACAAATATGGAAGTGGAAAAAAGAGGCACAAAAGATGTGACTTGAAACACGCAGTTGCAGTGTATGATGTGCAGCAGGACATGACTAGTGGTGTAATGCAAGACGCAGGCAAAGCCATGGCTGGAGGATATGCTTATCCCCTCGTCATTAAGCATTGTGACAGAGAGAAAACTAAGCTCAAGGGTAGGCACATACACCACAGTAAAACTCCTCCAATAGTTAACAAAATCATTGATGCCAACACCCTTAACAGGAAGGAGCTGGCCAGAGCCATTCTGCACAAAGTGCAATGATCCAGGAGGACCAAGGGAAAAAAAACATGCACTACAGTACGACATGAAATGGATGGCTCTATATTCTAGAATCCAGAGGCAACATGAGACATAAAGGAGGGTGAGACGCAACGCAACTGTAGCAGAGCGAGTAGGTAACTGTTGACCATACACAGCAAGAGAACGAAAGAGACTGAGAGGCAGGAAAACAACCCTCAATCCCCTGGGAAAAGTGCCACAAAGAGTCCCATCAGAATCACATGAAAATGACCGGTGAAAACTCTGAACACTCTCACCCCTCCTGATCATGATGATGACGCTGGTGGAGGAGGTCTGAAGGAGCAGTGTTGTACTGGCATTGTTCCTCAGAGGTGGCGGGGGTGACAATGACACTGGAGACTGACCGGCCCTGTGTGGAACACAGAGTGTGGAACCCAGAGTGTGGAACACAGTGTGTGGAACACAGAGTGTGGAACACAGAGTGTGGAACACAGAGTGTGGAACACAGAGTGTGGAACACAGAGTGTGGAACACAGAGTGTGGAACACAGAGTGTGGAACACAGAGTGTGGAACACAGAGTGTGGAACACAGAGTGTGGAACACAGAGTGTGGAACACAGAGTGTGGAACACAGAGTGTGGAACACAGAGTGTGGAACACAGAGTGTTGAACACAGAGTGTGGAACACAGAGTGTGGAACACAGAGTGTGGAACACAGAGTGTGGAACACAGTGTGTGGAACATAGAGTGGAACACAGAGTGTGGACCACAGAGTGTGGACCACAGAGTGTGGAACACAGAGTGTGGAACACAGAGTGTGGAACACAGAGTGTGGAACACAGTGTGTGGAACATAGAGTGGAACACAGAGTGTGGACCACAGAGTGTGGACCACAGAGTGTGGAACACAGAGTGTGGAACACAGACGCTGGAGATTAAGGGAACCACACGGATGGAGTGTAAGGTCCAGACAGGGGACCAGAGAAGGCAGGGCCACCGAATGCGAGAGGCAATGATATAGGGACTGAGCTGTGATAGTGTTGTAGCTGCATTTGTAGTGGGACTGGAACGACTGGATTCATTGCCCATCCAACTGCATCTTGTGCAGCATCTCCGCCCTCAGGATTCCCCCATGATTCCTGATATCTATGCTCCTCTGTTGGATGCACGGACCACAGACTATGGACCTGATACAGATCCCACCTAGTACTGACAACTCACTGGCAGCCCATCTTACTTTGCTTCCACAAAACGCCTGGGAATTGCCTGCGCAGTCAATGTATTGGCCCAGTTCAGTCAGCAACCACATTGTAGGCATCACAAGGCCCTGCAAAAGCTGCTACATTATGTGTTTGAAATGGCTGACCTTGGTCTTGTGTTTGCTCCGGCGCCTTGTTCACAGCTTGACGCTTACTGTGACAGTGATTATGCTCGTGATCGTCCGGCTCACAACTGTGGGGGTTTACTGTTCCATGTGTGGGGTGCTACTGTCTCATGGTACAGTGCAAAACGGTTGTGTGTAGCACACAGGATGGCTGAAGCTGAGTATATGGCACTGGGAGATGCATTTTGAGAAGGAATTTGGCGGGCGCGTCTGCTTGGAGAGATGGAGTTGTCTGTACCTGCCGTGCCATTGCATAGTGACTGTTCTGAATCACGCCACATTGCTGTCAATGATGGTGTGCTGCATCGATGCACCAAGCACATTAGAATGAAACATCACTTTGTGCGTGAGGCTGTTGATGCTGGTCTTGTCGAAGGTTGAGCCATTGGCAGGGATGACAAGCTGGCGGATTTTGTCACCAAAGCATTTTCCTCTACATCACTCTACTTCTAGATGAGCCAGCTTGTTGCCTCCCTGCTGCCCTCACATCCAAGGGGGCGCATTAATTTCTTGTGTATATTCTTCCATCCATCTTGTTGACGTGAGTGCGCAGGGCTTGTCGGTTCAGAGAGTGGAGACAATGCACCATGATTGAAGCACCCTCGCGGCCCACCTTGACGCCACCGGGACCTTTGCCACTGCATGTTTATCTCCCTTCTGTCCACAAGACCCTTAGGCAACAGTGTGAAGTTAATATGTGACTATCAGACTCATAATTATTAAGGAAACCTTGACTAGTCCCTTTAACCAGAAGTGGGTACACCCATTCTAGGTCTGTAGGTTTTCTGTCGCAAACTGCAACAGGGGTATTTCTGACTTTGGAAGACCCCTTTTGGGGAAGTATGAAGGCTATGCCCTTGATTCAAGCACCTGCCACCAAGCTCCGCTTGCGGGACACTGGGTGAGGCTCAAATAGCGAGCTTTGTCTGTAAGAGGTCGTCCCTTGCTTGGACAGTTGTAGTTGGTTTTAGGGTTTCCGCCATGGAGTTTTGGTCGTAGAGCACTCTAGCGTTCACCGTTTGGCCTGAAACAAGTTGCATTCAAGTCTTTTTTCTCTTCTCAGATGATGTAGCATATGAAGCAGTGGGTGGAGCAGGGTCTGTAAGTGCAAGGGAGGGATGAGAAGCATCCCTCCATTTCATTGTCAAGCAGAGTGTTGCCAAGGGCGTCGGCGGTGGTCGAATGCGCACACTACCGATGGGTCCTTAAGGCAATAAGAGACCTTGTTGGTATTGGACCCTATCATTTACCACGAGGAAAAAACAGTTTTGGAGTGTCCTGTCATTTCCATGAGTTTTTTCCAGCAACTTGAGTATCTTGGTCATGTGCGGATTCATCTCATGCGCATGTCATCCCCACATCGCACTCCTCCCCGGAAGAGTTCCCACCACTGCGACAGCATAGCTTGCATTCCAGGTGGTTTTGGAGCTACTATATGCAACGTGGGAATCAAATTGGTGTCCAGAGGTAATGTCCAGTGTGACAGATTAGCAGCAGCAAGAGCTGCTAACAATATTCAGCTGCTATTGGCTGCACCGTTAGCCACCGCTGTTGGCTGCTGCTGCCGGCCACTGCTGGCTACTGCCAAGCGACTGCTACTGATGGAAGCTCAGGCAGCCATTGCCGCCTATTGTTGCTGCCGATATTGGTCCCAGCTGCTGCTTCAAGATCTTTGGGCATTAGTTGCTGCTGCTGCTGTCGGTGGATCTGCTACCGGCTGATGATGGCTGCTCTGAATTCTAAAGCTATCAGCTGCTTCGGCCAATCAGGCTGTCAGCCGCTACTGCTAGGTGCTCAGGCATCCACTCCTGCCAGATTTTTCTGCCGGCCCTGCTGCCAGGCGTTGCTGTAGGCTGCTGCTATTACTTTATGTCGTGGCAGTGGTGCTGCATGTGGTGGCCCGTGCAGCAGACTGCTGCCATTGCCTATTATTGTGGAAGAGGGTATCTAGAGACAATGAAGAGTTCACTAATGCCGGGTGCTTCTCTTGGTGCAGCTGCTGCCGGTGGTTGCTTCTGGTATGGATTCCAACAGCTCCTACCGGCTACTTAAAGAATGGCTGCTGCTAGCTGTTTGGGTGACCGTTGCTACCAGCTACAGCTGCAGGTGTAGCTGCTGCCAGCTGTTGATAGCTGTTGACATTGTGTGCCCCTTTCCACAAATGCCATTGATCGTATTCACTGGTTTCAACAATGGGAAGTGGTTGGAAAAACTAATCTGGCTTTAGCTTTAGCTTTTTTGGGTTTTTCTATGTAGGACCAAGATTTCATTCACTCTATTTGAGTGAGTATTCAGAAAGTTAGCAAGGTCTGAAGTTGGGGTGGTTGGCAGGTGGAATCTTGTATCTATCAAGAAGCGCAACCAGAAGACACTTTCTTTGTTGGTGTTGGCATTGGCTCCAGCACAGCACACACATATTCAAGAATACAATGATGCCACAAAGTTCTTTAAGAACCTCTCCACCATCTACCAGCATAGCAACCTTGCTAACCAGCTCTTCTTCTTTGAGAGGTTTCTCACTCTCCGAGCCAACGAATGCAACAACATCATAGAGATCTTGCAGCAGACCAACTTCCTTACTACTGAGATTGTAGCACAGAGTAGAAGATAAACCCTCAGTTGCGAGACATGATCCACTTCTTGGCCTTGCTGGACAGTTCGCGTCCCATGATCACCATCATTGGTGGCTGGCCCGTCAATGAGCTCGAGTACCTGAATGTGGCTGAGTGTTTCCACAATGAATGGATGTGGTGTGGTGGGAGAGATTGTGGCAACCTCAAGTTCTGCCTATGCATTCCGCCCTCAAGGTAGAAGGTGAGGCAATAAGGGGAAGGGTACCAAGCAGGGCACCAAAAAATGTGAAAAGAAGGGGGAGTGCTATGTCTGTGGCAAAGGCGCCCACTCCAGATGCAAATACCCCCCCAAAAAAACTGAGCAGCCAGTGAAGGCTGGGAAGAAGGTTGACCACGCAATGATGGTGTGACCATCCACCGGCTTGACAGATCCGGGGGTCACCATGATTGACTCCAGATTGGGCCACCATACCCAATGTAAACAAGGAGTGTTTGTCACTCACGGCACCTTGGAGAGGCGCATGAACGGTAAAACAGCGTTGGCCGCACATGAAAGCGATTTTTGCATTGAGGTGGATGTGGACAAGGAGGCTGTCAGGATCACAATTTACAACACACTCCACCTGTCCAATTCTGGGGTGAATCTGTTTTCAGTGAGCCACCTTACTAACAAGGGGCTTGAGGTACTCTTCAAAAAGGAGGAGGCCATCATCTGAAAAGGAGGGCGGCGGCGAGGTGTGCATGAAAAGCAAGAGGAAAACATGTACCTGCTTCCTGCAAGGATCATTGAAAGCCGGATGGGGTCCCACGTCAACCACATCTTGAGGTCAAGGGGGATATGCCAGAGGATAAAAAAGAGGCTGACATCCGAGCGGCTCCAACCGGCGGGGATGATCCGGGGGATAGGGGAGCAGCTGGCAGCAGTATAGCTGAACGAGGAAGCAAGGAGTGAACTCGCGTCTCCGTGGTCCCCAGCACAGGGTGATCAGGCTAGCGGTGCTAGTGGTGCCGCAAGGGTGCAGTAACAACAGCAGCACCGGCAGCAGTAGCAGCAACAGCAACAGCAGCAGCCTTAGAGAAGCGGACGTGCAAGGAGGACGGCAAAGCGGTATGATGCCATGGAGGGCATCTGGACCAGGTTCTCTCAAACGCTCTTTGCCCAAGGGAATTACGAGACAATCAAGGATGCATTGCAGCGGAAGGATGGGGCTGAGTGGGAGGGAGCTATTAAATTTTAGCTCACCTCCCACAAGGAGAATAACACTTGGGAGCTGATCCACAGGTCGGAGGGTGAGAAATTCATCGGCTCTAAGTGGAACTTCAAGAAGTAACTCACCAAGGAGGGGAAGGTGGAGCGGTACAGGGCGCAACTGATGGCAAAAGGGGTACTCCTAGTGGAAGGGTCAACACTACGATGAAACCTTTGCCTTGATCCCCTCCAGTATTATAGCCGTACTATCCTCTCTGTGGCAACTGCGTGTGACTAGAAATTCTACCAAATGGATGTGAAAACCACATTCCCCAGTGGTGACGTAAACAAGAGGTCCTCATGGAGGTGCCAGAGTGGATGGAAAGGCCGTTGGGGAAGGTGTGCCAGCTCCATAAGACACTCTTCCAGGTGAAGCAAGAGCCACTCATGTGGAACCTGAAAATGGTTGGCTTCATGGCCGAGCTTGGCTGTGTGTACGTGCAGAAGCTGCCAAGGGTGCACCATGTCATTGTTCTATACATGAATAACCTAATACTTGCATCGTCGGACGTAGAGGAATTGATGAACCTGAAGCGATAGCTGGGTGGATGGTTCAAAGTGACTGACATGGGTGAGCTCGAGTACTATCTCGGCATTGCTATCAAGAGGGACCGCAAGCCATGCATGCTGGAGATGCAAAATAGGTACAAGAGGTACCTAGTCCACCACGACAAAATGGAGGACTTATTAAACAACAACATGTGGGTTCAGCTTGAGCATGGGGCTAAGCACGGATGAGGAGAAGGACGAGATGAAAATTGTCTCATAACAGCCCACAATAGGGAGCATCATTTACGCCATGGTGACGACGCAACCCAACCTGGCCTTTGCAGAGGCCCAAGTGAGATGCAATGTTGCTTATCCGGGGCCGCAACATTGGCAGCGGTGAAGCAAATTCTCTGCTACCTCAATGGAAAAAATCAGCTGTAGCTCATGTTTGGAGGTTGAGCGCAGGGCGACTCCCGCGAGTTGGTCAGCTTCTCCGATTCAGACTGGGCTGGTGATGTGGATGACAGAGAATCAACTTCGGGTTTGTGTTTCTGCTTGGTGGTGTAGCAGTTTCATAGACAGGCAGAAAGCAAGATTGTGTGGCACTATCTAGCACCAAAGGAAGCAGTTTTGCTACAGCAGCTTCCAAAGGAGATTGAGGTGCCACAAAGGAAGTAGACAGTGCTCAAGGTGGATAACATTAGTGCCATGAGCCTCACCCAAAACCCGGTGCTTCATAGGAGGGCCAAGCACATCAAGATGTGGTGTTACTACACGTGCGTCTAAGTGAAGAAGGGAGATGCGACTATCATGCATTGTGGCACAAAGTGCATGCCCATAGTCTGGGTCATGCACTGTCGTTGATTGCCTTTTCAGGTATTGTGGCTGCATGTCATGTCTCATCCTCTGTTTATGTTTCTTGTGGTTTGTGGATTTTTGCAGCCACTCACCATATGACATGTTTCTACATCCCGTTCATACTATTGACGCCAGTTGGGGATGTCCCTTCTGTCCATAATGGTTCAGGATAGATGCTACCTTTCCAGGGTGTCAGTGTTGTGTGGTTTGTTGGTCGTTCAGGTAACGTGATCCTGTCTGATGTGTTATATGTGCCCACGCTTGTGGTGAGCCTGCTGTCAGCCACTACCCTCAATAATCAAGGTATGGACTTTGTCATGTCTTGCGTGTTGGTACTTTTTTCTTGTAATCGTCTGGGTGTGCTGTGCCCCATGGAAATTTTCATGATAAACTGTATCGTGTACCCCTATTTTTACCTCGAATGTCTATCACTGCCGTTACTCATGCCTATGTCATCCCTTTGCTTTCTGCCCAAATTACACACTTGCTTTATCCTCACTTCTGCCATGTGAGCACCGCTTCCATTCACATCTTGATATTTCATTAGTCTGCAAATGGTGTGGATGCTGCTACTTTCCCTGCTGCCTGCACTACTAATTGCATGGATTGTGTGCATGGAAAAATACATTTTCACCCCATGTCTCGCACACATGAGCCTCTCAAAGTTTTCCATGCTGAGGTCATGGACAATTCCCAGTGGAGTTCCTTGGTGGTGTTCTTCAATTCCTCTATCTGATATACAAGTATTCTTGCTTCCGCTGGATTTTTCCTCTCCTTGTAAAGAGTGATTCATGGCTTGTCAAGGTAGAGCATGCTAACTACTGTAAGCTGCATATGTTTTGTTCCAATCATTGTGGCAAGTTCATCGGACCCAACCTTTGTTTTCTTACATCAGTCGGTCTGCAATTTGAGTCCTCCGCTCCCTATAACCCCTCAACAAAGTGGTGTCTGTGAACACTGTAGTCGTACTCTTGTGGATGGGTTTTACACTGTGTTGGTCAAGTGTGGCCTGTTTCAAGATTTTTCTAATGAGGCCATGAAGTTAATGGGTGTGGAGCCGTGTTCCTCAGGGGCTGCTTTTACACCAGGTCACTCTACAAAAACGCTCGTACCGTCGTCACGTTGGATACACCTTGCCCGGGATTGGAGGAGTATTGCCGGTATCTGGCTCCCAGTGAACCAGAACGGTGGGGATCTTCTACGGGCTTCTGTGCCCATTCGTCAGCATCTCACCATTGTTCAAAGAGTGATGTTTATGAGATCCTGAGCTTTGTTGTGTCATTGTTTCACATGAGGCTCTCTTCTTCGAGAAATTTCAGCCGCAAAACTTTCCATTTTCTTTGCCTGTTCAGGGGAGCTCTTGGATGGCCCTTGGACATCTTTTCTCACTCAACTATGCCTCCCGTGTCACCTGCACCCTTACTTGAGTTTTTCTATGCACCCACGTCTATGTCACTCCTTGCACCATTGCCTATACCCTTTCCTACATTGTCATCACCTACATTTTTGCATGTCTCTTTGCAGATGTCTGTGTCCACCTCTGTATCCTCATCTAAGCCAGCATCACTGCCCATGCAATCACCTGGCTCCACGTCTTCGTAATCGCGAGCATCATCTTATGCATCTTCACCTACATCATCGCATGCGTCATCTGGCGTCTCTTCAATTAACTTTGATCCCTTCCTGGTTCCTCTCAGTGTGGACCCATCCTCCACCCTTGTATGTCCATGCCCCATACAGTCGGGCTTCAGGCCATTACCTTCATCCCTTGCACTCTTCCCCTCACTCTCTTCCCTCTTTTGGTCGCTCTTTATCCATTTTTCCTTCAGTCCTGGCCTAGGCCCCTGCCGCTAATACCCTGGCTCCTTCCTTCGGTCTAGACATACTTGGCCTCGCTGCGTCTGTCGTCCGATGCAACTTAGACCAGACAAACATCTATAAGGTGACTTGTCTTGCATGTTGATCAATTATCCCTTTCTTGGTTCTCTTTTCATGTTGATGACTTGAGCTCTTCTAGAGATGTCTTGCTAAGGTGTTAGTACTCTTGAAAGTGAAGTGCATACCTAGTTAAGATTGGGTTGCATAACAATTACCTGTGAGCTTTTTTGTTTTGTAGCCTCTCTACCAGAGGTGGTTAGCTCAATAGCAAAATTCTGGGATTAGGCAATTTGAAAGGAACTAGATGCAATTCTTGTACATGGAATTTACAAGATTATGGACCTTCCACTTAGTCGCAAAGCCATTGCCACACGTTGGGTGTTGGGACGTAAGCGCAAGCCCAATGGCATGGTTGAGTGCTATAAGGCTTGCCTCACTGCAAAGGGCTTCTCCCAAGTGCCTGGCATGGAATTTGATGCTATTTTTTCCCATTTGGAGAAGTACACCACTTCCGAGGCGCTCCTGAGTAAGGTGGCTCAGCATGACTGGGAGCTGCATCAGATGGATGCCAACAATGTTTTCTTGCATAGATTCCTCAACGAGGAGATCTACCTGCCACAACAAACTTGCTTTGATGATGGTACTGCCCATATCTAGCAAACTTTGCAAAGCCTTGTATTGGTTACATAACGTTTGTTGTTGCATAGTCTCTACACTTTTGGAACCTCCTCATTTTTATCACTCTTGAGTGCGCTGGCTATCGTCGCAGTCCAGTCAACCTGCTTGCTTCATGAGCAACCCGTTCATGCCCTTTCTCGTCATCCTATTGTATGTTGACGCCCACTTGATTGCCTCTCTGGACCCTAAGGCTATCCAAACTGTGAAGATTCTCAATCAGTATGTGTACAAGATGAACGATCCCATTCTTGCCTGCGTCTTCCTGGGCATGGCGTTTTAGTGTGATTGTCAATGATTATTCTTGCATGTGCATTAGCTAGGGTATGTTCACACCCTAGGGGGGTGTTTTGCCAACCTCTTGGCTATGGTTTCCCATGCCTCCATGCCCATGAATCCAACAGGATGGAGGTTCCTTAAGAAAGGTGAACCTGCTTAGCTTGGGGAGCCCATCGATGTCACAACCTACCTTCAAGATATTGGGTCTCTGATGTTCCTTGGTACCACAACATATGTGGATGCTGCTTTTAAGTTCAACTTCTTTTCCAAGTTCTCCTTGCACCTGCATCTCCTTCACCTGGAGGCATCTTTATGTGTCGTCCGCTATGTTGCATCCACCCCTTGTCTTGGATTGTGCTTTCATGCACAACCCTCTGTCATGCTTGACAGGTACATGAACGGTGATTGGGTCCAAGATTGTAAGACAGGAAACCAATCAGAGAGCAAGGTTGTGTTGAATATTTGCCCCTCTGCATGTCCAAGTGCGGCGCCGGGAGGCGCCGACGAGCCGCCAGAGAGAGGAAAATCCTCGTCGACGAGTCTGGCGACTCGAGGATTGCTCGGATCCCAAAATGGAGGATTGCCCCTGAAATTTGACGAGTCGTTGAATCCGGTGGAAGTTGTTTCACCGCAATCGGACTAGTAACGAGGAAGATATGGGCTTCCAAAGTTGGGGTGTGCGCGGCGATTCTGGGAGCCGCCCGCGGTTCGACTTCCGGTGAATAATTGACCGGAACGAGTAACAAAATGCCATCTGGGGATTTTGCTCCGGAAGATCTGCCGAGGCGTCCGGTGGATGATCCGCCGGATTTCAGGAGTGCAGTTTGTTACTGAGGGACTTAGCCAAAATCCTGGCTCGGAGTCCGGAACTCAGTAGTACAGTTTGTTACTCCGGGACTTTGTCAAAATTCCGACTGTAGGTCCGCGAACAGGTTTCCACCCACATCCAACCCCATCACCAAATTCGATGATTAACTCATCAAAACAGACCCCAAAGGCGCAAGGGGTGCCGCCACTATGCGTAGGGACATCTGCGCCTCCGGAATGGCGTTTTGATGGATCCTTGATGTGTGAAGGCGCCTCGGCGGGCGACGTGGTGCGCGTCGCCGAGTGAGCGGCTGGTTTGGGGTGCTGCGCTTCCACTAACGTAGCGGGAGCTACGGTTATTTGAATCGCGCACGATTTGATGCATTAGAGAGCTCATGACTAGCCCTACAAATGTTAAAATCATGTCTATGTTAAAAAACTAATGTAAAATCGCGTTATTCCCTTCGCAAAAGTGACTGTCTCACAAATGCCTTCAACTCCCAGAAACATAGCGTGAGGCGACCAGAAAGCTCACGCTTAGACTCAGAACCTACACAAAAGAAGTCGTGAACACCAAGTAGACCCGTCCGGCATGTTGGAACTGCTTCCACCCGGGGGCCGTTTTCTGACAAAGGGTTATGGGCCCACAGCCCTGACCGGTCTACAAATCGTTCACGGCTTCCGCGGCGGACGGGATCGTCGTCGGGGACGACATCGCCATCAAGCTCTGAGGTCCCGGAGTTGAAGACTGCGCAAATGGCGCAGAAGGAGACGCAGCCCATCCAGAAATATGCAGGTGGCCCTGGCTACGGGCTATGGAGGTGGCACTTCGAGTTGCACCTCGCGCATAAGGGGCTGCTGGAGGTCATGAAGGGAACGGAAGTCCTCGACGAAGCGACGGTCACGGAAGCGCAAAAAGAGGCCTTCGCAAAGAAGAACACGGAGGCGCTCATGTTGCTGGTGTTCGGGACGGCCGAGTCGCAGTGGGGATACTTCCAGGGCTGCAAGCTGGCAGCCGAAGCTTGGCAAAAACAATATGTGCCATCCATCAATCCAAGTCGCTGGCGAACAAAATCTTTGCCATGAAGCGACTCCTGACAGTGAGAGTTGAGGAGGGAGATGATGTCATCACCGCCATGCAGCAGATCGAGTCGCTCGCCTCCCAGTGCAACAACGTGGGGTGGAAGATCGACACGCAGCTGCAGGCGATGGCCCTCCTCATGACCCTTCCTGACATTTGGAGCCCTCTCATTACAGTCTTGGGAGGATGGGCAGAGGACAAGCTCACCTATGGCGCGGTCACAGAGTACATCTGCAACGAGGTGCAGCGACGCAGCTGCGGGGAGTCCTCGTCGTCCTCATCAACCCTCATCACCAAAATGCGTGGTGGCGGAAGCGGGGCCAAGGGAGGTGGCGAACATGGCGGCGGCAAGAAGGGCGCCAAGAAGGGTGCGTGCCGTAACTGCGGCAAGAAGGGCCATTGGGCCCGTGAGTGCACCGAGGAGGCAAAGGCCGGCGGCAAGGACGCCAAAGGCAAGAAGGCACTCCTCAACGGCACTGAAAACCACTACCTCAAGAAGGCCAACCGGCGATGCCTTGACTCCGGAGCGCAGGAGCATACCCAGGTCGAGAAGGTCGGGTTCATCAACTACACCAAGTCCAGCAAATCCATGGTGGTCGCGAACGACAAGGTTGAGTCGGCAGCTGGCCAAGGAGACGTGGACGTAGAGGTGGTGGTTGGTGGAAAGCGGGTGCAGCGCGTCATCAAGGACGTGCAGCATGTACCCGGCTTGGCTGATATTCGAAGTGTTAACCGCCTGACTGACAAGGGGTACGAGGTGCTCTTCATGAGAAGAGGGGCAGTCGTGCGCAAGGACGGTGGTGGCGAGCCCGTGCTGGAGGCTAAGCGCAAGGGAGGCCTCTACATTGTGGAGACCAAGGTGATCCACGCGGCGACAGATTCAGCAGACTTGCAGGAACGCACCGTGAACCTGGCCAAAGGAGGGGGAGCTGATCTGGAGCTCTGGCACCAACGACTGGGGCATTCCTCACTCGCAGTCGTGAAGGAGATGGCGAAGCGCGAGCTGGTACACGGCCTCGTCATCGACGGTACGGAAGAGGCGACAGAAGCAGCAAAGCACAAAAAGTGCGAGCCTTGCATTTTGGGCAAGGCGCGGCGCAAACCGTTCAACGAGAACGTGAATCGCGCCTCGGACCTGTTGGAGGTCATGCACAGCGACGTGTGCGGACCATTCAAGACGAGAGCGGCGCACGTTACTTCGTCACCTTCATTGATGATTACAGCAGAAAAATCTTCGTGTACTTCATGAAGCGGAAAGGCGAGGTCCTGGACCTGCTGAAGGAGTATGTCGTCGCGGTGGAGAGGCAGATTGACCGGAAGGTCAGAGCGCTACGCAGTGACAACGGCGGAGAGTACGTGGGCTGTAGTGGGTGGATGAAACAACAAGGCATAAAATGGCAACAAACTACGCTGTATTTGCCTCTCTCAAATGGCGTGGCGGAGCGGGCGAACCAGACGCTGCTGAACATGGTACGGACCATGTTGGTGGATGCGGAATTTCCGCGAAGCTTCTGGGCGGAAGCTGTGCGTACGGCGAGCTACACCATCAACCTCACACCTATAACGGTGTTGAAGGGGAGAAGCGGCTGGAAGACGCCGCAGGAGGTTTGGAGCGGGCACAAGCCAAGTGTGGCACACCTGACAGTGTTCGGGTGCAAGGCGCACGCGGTGGTGCAGGCTGCGCAAAGGCGTGACAGCAAGCTGGAGCCGCGGGCAAATTCGTATCTCTTCCTTGGCTATGAGAGCGCGCATAAGGCGTACCGGCTCTACGACATGCGTAAGGAGGAGGTAATCCGCAGCCAAGATGTTGAGTTTGACGAGCAGCAGAGCTACATCAGCAGCAACGACGTGGGCGTGGTGGACTCTCCAAAGACGGGGGAGTGGTTCCAGCTCCTTAACTACGAGAAGGAGCCGGCGAACGCCGAAGTTGAGGATGCGGCATAAGAGCGCGAAGGTGCACCAGCGGTGGCAGCCGACGCGGAGGACTCTGATGACGATCAAGCTGATGAGGAGATCCACCGGAAGGATCCGGCGGATGAGGCACCGAGGGTGCCAAGGCGCGCACTCCCGGCAAAGTGTGCATCGGGCGTCAGTGGAAAATCCACCGGACGCGTCGGTCGTTCAGGCGATGTTTCGCCAGAGCCAGAGAGATTTGTTCTTCTTCTATGCCCCATGGCCACTGCTATGGCTTGACGGACACCTCACCAGTCCGCCAATTGGCGCATCCACTGACCGCCAAGTGGCGCACTCTTCTCATGCATGGAGGAATTTCTAAGAAACTCCCCCCCTGTGCAGGAAGGTAAAAAAAAACTTCTTGCGCACATCAAGGCTCGATCGCAGGAGCTGTTGTCCCTAAGTCCAACATGCTATCCGTTGCGCTACACTTCTGGTGTCTCGCTTGGACTTGCACCACGAACAAGGTTTGGGGGACGTACTCCAAGGGAGCAATACATGGAGTGACCACCCCAAAAGTGCCACTACCCACACACCTTAGAAGCCAGGCCTAGGACTATATGTACCAGGCTCATTCCTCATTCTAATTACACAATCTGGCCTTAGATGCTCCTCACAGAGTTGTCCAACTATGGAACAGTATAAAGAAGGCACTGGTTGGTCTAAGCCCCAGGAGTTAGTCTTTGACTAGCACCTCGCGCGAAAGTGACCAAGTGTTAAGTGGACACAGTTGCTAGCAAGTGATTGCCTAGAAACTGCTCAGTGTGGAACCGTGATCCTGAGGGTGATATCTTCTCCTAGCTGAAATGCTAGGAGCGGACGGCAGGCGCTATTGTGTCGGCCCTGTTTTCTAGTCCGTTTGCCTCAGGCCGGTCGAGTGGTTGGTGCTGCTGGAGTCAGGAGATCAAGCTCCCGAAAACAGGCAAATGGTGCCAGTACAGCAGGCTGTGAAGAACAGTGGTGTGGCACGGAGAGCGGCTGCGCAGGCTGACGCAGCGGCAAGTTCCGACACTGAGTCGGAGACGTCCGAGGCCTCTGAAAACAGCTCAGAGGCCAGTGGCTCTTCAAAAGAAGAAAANGAAGGAGGCGGTGGACAGCGAGCTCGCGTCCATCGAAGAAAATGGCACATGGGTGCAGGTGGACACACCCGCTAACGCTCACGTGGTGGGCTCAAAGTGGGTGCTCAGGTTGAAGCGGAAGCAAGATGTTAGCATCGACAAGTACAAGGCAAGAGTCGTGGCGAAACGATTCTCACAGCGCGCAGGGTCTGAGTACGATGAGACCTTCGCACCGGTTGTCACGTTTGCCTCAATCAGGTCCTTGCTTGCCGTCGCTGCCGCCAAAGACCTTGAGATCCACCAGATGGATGTGAAGATAGCTTTCCTTTATGGGAA
Source organism: Penium margaritaceum (assembly GCA_023375785.1). Taxonomy (NCBI): domain Eukaryota; kingdom Viridiplantae; phylum Streptophyta; class Zygnematophyceae; order Desmidiales; family Peniaceae; genus Penium; species Penium margaritaceum. The sequence continues at coordinate 78,054 of SZWC01003624.1, forward strand.
GCTCGACAAGGAGGTGCTAATGGAGGTACCTGAAGGTGTCAAAGCACCCGAGGGTAAGGTTTGCAAGCTGGTGAAGGCGTTGTATGGGCTGAAACAGGCCCCACGGATCTGGTACAAGGAGATGGACAGCTTCATGGCTGAGATCGCCTTTTCACATTGCAAGAATGACCCCAGCGTCTATGTGCGGGAGGACAAACGTGGCTTGTTGCTCGTGGCGTTGTACGTGGAAAATCTCATCATGTGTTCTTCCTCGCAGGAGGCCCTTACGGACTTCAAGAAAAATTTGGCCAGCAAGTTTAAGATGAAGGATATGGGACCTCTCGAGTACTACCTCGGGATTGCTGTTCACCGCAACTGCAAAGCAGGCACCATCGAGCTCAACCAGACCAAGTACATCATGGACGTCTTGAAGCGCTACAACATGGAGGACTGCAAACCCGTCAGCACGCCCATGCCCTCCGACTGCAAGCTCTCCTCCTCCATGTCACCAAGCAACGAGGCAGACCGGCGGGAGATGCAAAACATTCCATACCAGTCTGCCGTTGGGAGCCTCATGTATGCGATGGTGGGAACGCAACCTGACATTGCTTATGCAGTGGGTCAGGTGAGCACGTTTGTGGCCAACCCTGGGCCAGAACATTGGCAAGTGGTGAAGCGGATTTTTCGCTACCTCAAAAAGACTCGGCACGTTGGACTTCGGTTTGGAGGTTTAGAAGGATCAGACTTGCTGCGACTGACATGCTACACTGACGCGGACTGGGGAGGACGGATTGATGACAGGAAGTCAACCTCAGGGTTTGTCTGTCTTCTCAACGGTGGTGCGGTCTCGTGGGCAAGCAGGAAGCAGGACTGCGTCTCACTTTCTACTGCTGAGGCAGAGTACATTGCACTCTCCGAAGTGTGCAAGGAAACACAGTGGCTTCGCAGTTTGCTCGATGAGATCAAAGCACCACAAGAGGAAGCAACCATCATCCGCATCGACAACCAAAGTGCCATCGCTATGGCAGAGGATGACATGATCTCCCGGCGTACAAAGCACATTGATATTCGGTACCACTACTCACGTGACCTAGTCGCCAAGGGTGTCGTGGAACTGGAGCACGTCGCAACCAAGAAAATGCTTGCGCACTTCTTGACAAAGCCGCTAGACAGCGAATTGCATGTTGTAGGTGCTCGAGGAGTCGGCATGTTGGATGCAAGACATGAGGACTAAAGATCAAGAAAATTGACATGCACAAACACAACCTAGAGCTACAGGTTCATGCCGAAGAAAACTACCACAGCAGGTGGCCTAAGGTGCAAGGGAGAGATTGTTGTTCTTCTATGCCCTATGGCCACTGCTATGGCTTGACGGACAGGTTGGGCATGCACTGCTCCCTTGGAGTAAGTCCCCCAAACCTTGTTCGTGGTGCAAGTCCAAGAGAGACACCAGAAGTGTAGCGCAACGGATAGCATGTTGGACTTAGGGACAACAGGTCCTGCGATCAAGCCTTGATGTGCGCAAGAAGTTTTTTTTTTACCTTCCTGCACAGGGGGGGAGTTTCTTAGACATTCCTCCATGCATGAGAAGAGTGCGCCACTTGGCGGTCAGTGGATGCGCCAATTGGCGGACTTGTGAGGTGGTGTGGAGTGACCACCCCAAAAGTGCCACTACCCACACACCTTAGAAGCTAGGCCTAGGACTATATGTACCAGGCTCATTCCTCATTCTAATTACACAATCTAGCCTTAGATGCTCCTCACAGAGTTGTCCAACTAAGGAACAGTACAAAGAAGGCACTGGTTGGTCTAAGCCCCAGGAGTTAGTCTTTGACTAGCATCTCGCACGAAAGTGACCAAGTGTTAAGTGGACACAGTTGCTAGCAAGTGATTGCCTAGGAACTGCTCAGTGTGGAACCGTGATCCTGAGGGTGATATCTTCTCCTAGCTGAAATGCTAGGAGCGGACGGCAGGTGCTATTGTGTCGGCCCTGTTTTCTAGTCCGTTTGCCTCAGGCCGGTTGACAAGATCCTCGGGGAGCCGTCCGGTCGATGATTCACCGGAGTGTGCTGAGTCGGAGGGATCGCAGCAGAGCAACGATGCGCCACCAAAACTACTACGCCACAGCAAGAGGCAGCGAAAAGCGGGGAAGCGCTTTGACGTAAGCACCTGTCGATGGATTGGCATGACGCGGTGCATGCTGGCTGCATCAACGGAGCCGACTACGGTGCAAGAGGCGCTTGCACGGCCCGAAGGGGATCAATGGGACGCAGCCATCAAATCGGAGCTGGCATCCATCACGGAAAATGATACGTGGGAGCTGGTTGACAGGCCGAAAGATGCCAAGGTCATCGGCTCAAAGTGGGTCTTTAAGACCAAGTTCACAAAGGAAGGTGTGGTTGACAAATACAAGGCGCGGCTGGTGGCGAAGGGTTACGCACAGCGTAAGGGGGAGCACTACGATGAGACGTTTGTTCCCGTTGCCAATTTCACAAGCATCCGGGCGATCCTTGCGGTGGCGGCTGCGAAGGACATGGAGCTCCACCAAATGGACGTAAAGACGGCCTTCCTCAATGGCATCATAGACAAAGAGATCTACATGGAGGTGCCAGAGGGGGTGGAGGCACAGGAGGGCAAGGTGTGTAAGCTACGGAAGTCCTTGTACGGGCTAAAACAATCGCCCAGATGCTGGTACCAACAGATGGACAACTTCATGGCACAACTCGGCTTCAAGCGTTGTGAGGCGGATCACAGCGTGTACGTGCGGCACAAAAAACAGCTCCATCAGATTGTTGCACTCTACGTGGACGACCTGATTGTGTGCTTGACGGATTTGCCGAGCCTACAACAGCTGAAAGAGCAGCTGAGCAGCAGATTCCACATGTCGGACATGGGGGAGCTGGAGTACTACCTCGGGGTGAGCATTACGCGGAACCGGAGGGCGCGCACGCTTGAGCTGGGACAGGCCAAATACGTGGCCGAGGTGTTGAAGCGGTATGGCATGGAAGACTGCAAACCAGTTGGCAGTCCAGTCTCCACAACCTGTGAACTGAGTGCGGCAATGGCGCCGCAGACAAAAGAAGAGCGGGAGGATATGGCAGGGGTGCCCTACCAATCGGCGGTGGGCAGCCTCGTGTACGCCATGGTGGCGACTCGACCAGACCTGGCCTACGGGGTGGGCCAAGTGAGCAGGTACGTGGCCGATCCAGGGCCACTACACTGGCAGGCGGTGAAGCGCATCCTCCGCTACCTTCAGGCGACGCGGCATGCGCGCTTGAGGTTCGACGGCAAGGGGCGGGCGGACCCCTTGCATTTGGTCTGCTACATGGACGCAGACTACGCTGGCAATGTGGACAAGCGAAAGTCCACATCCGGCTACGTGTTCTTCCTTGCTGGTGCAGCGGTCTCGTGGTGCAGCAGAAAGCAGGACTGCGTTGCCACCTCCACAGTGGAAGCAGAGTATATTGGGCTAGCCGAGGCGGTCAAGGAGGTGGTGTGGCTCCGCACGTTGCTGGGGGAGCTGGGCGTGCCGCAAGAAGGAGCCTACGGTGTTGCAAGAGGACAACACCGGCTCAATCTCGCTGACCAACAATCCGATGCAGCACAGGAGCACAAAGCACATCGACGTGCGTTACCACTACGCATGGGACATGGTTGAAAAGGGGCAGGTGGTGCTGCAGCATTGCAGCACGCACAACATGCTTACGGATCGCTTTACCAAAGCGCAACCCGTCGACCGGCACACATTGAGTGAGGCCGGGCTTGGGATGACCAGCTATGATGGGCTGGGGGGCGCAGCGGAAGATGAGTGAGAGCAAGCAGGAGCACCGGGTATGGCAGGTGCAAGGGGGAGAATGTTGAATGGTTGCCCCTCTGCATGCCCAAGTGCGGCGCCGGGAGGCGCCGACGAGCCGCCAGAGAGAGGAAAATCCTCGTCGACGAATCTGGCGACTCGAGGATTGCTCAGATCCTAAAATGAAGGATTGCCCCTGAAATGTGATGAGTTGTTGAATCCGGTGGAAGTTGTTTCACCGCAATCGGACTAGTAACGAGGAAGATATGGGCTTCCAAAGTTGGGGTGTGCGCGGCGGTTCTGGGAGCCGCCCGCGGTTCGACTTCCGATGAATAATTGACCGGAACGAGTAACAAAATGCCATCTGGGGATTTTGCTCCGAAAGATCTGCCGAGGCGTCCAGTGGATGATCCGCCGGATTTCAGGAGTGCAGTTTGTTGCTGAGGGACTTAGCCAAAATCCTGGCTCGGAGTCCGGAACTCAGTAGTACAGTTTGTTACTCGGGGACTTCGTCACAATTCCGACTCCAGGTTCGCGAACAGGTTTCCACCCACATCCAACCCCATCACCAAACTCGATGATTAACTCATCAAAACAGACCCCAAAGGCGCAAGGGGCGCCACCACTATGCGTAGGGACATCTGCGCCTCCGGAATGGCGTTTTGATGGGTCCTTGATGTGTGAAGGCGCCTCGGCGGGCGACGTGGTGCGCGCCACCGAGTGAGCGGCTGGTTTGGGGTGCTGCGCTTTGACTGACGTAGCGGGAGCTACGGTTATCTGAATTGCGCACGGTCTAATGCGTTGGAGAGCTCATGACTAGCCCCACAAATGTTCAGATCATGTCCATGTTCAAAAACTAATGGAAAATCGCATTATTCCCTTCGCAAAAGTGACTGTCTCACAAATGCCTTCAACTCCCAGAAACATAGCGTGAGGCGACCAGAAAGCTCACGCTTAGACTCAGAACCTGCACAAAAGAAGCCGTGAACACCAAGTAGACCCGTCGGGCACGTTGGAACTGCTTCCATCCGGGGGCCGTTTTCTGACAGGTTGTTCTTCATTCATGTCACTAATGTCTCTCGGAAAAGCAGAGGGCAAGGTTGCACCATGTGCAGCTTGATTGAAGCTGAGTTTTTTGCCTTGGGTACCGTCGTTTGAGAGAGCATATGCTTGTTCCATATCATGCAGCAATTGTGCCACTCCATCCACTGCATCAAGCTTCACTGTGACAATGACAGCGCACATTGCGTCGTTGAGTACAATGGCATGCATCAAAATCACACAAAGAGCATCATCAGCTAGCACCAGTTTGTGCACAAACGCATTACGTGTGGTGATGTGCCCTTACCTGGTGTTGACATGCGGCAGTAGCGTGTTGAATTTCTCACCAAGGTACTCTACTGTGGAAATTTCAACAATAGGTTACATTTTGTTGGTCTTTTTCCCTCTTTGGTGATCCCTATTTATGTGTGCCTACCATTGTGGTATCTGTCCTTTCTTTTGTGGCTCCTTGTCACCTTATGGCTATGTCACATGTGTTGGTATTGGTGTTCAAGTGCCAACCTACCAATACACTGGTTTTTTTCCACTTGTCTACACACACACACACACACACACACACACACACACACACACACACACACACACACACACACACACACATGCACGCACACACATACATCTATGCAGGAGAGTAATTGAACATGGATGCCGTTCAAACCAAGTGGCACGCTGTACAAATGGCACACTCAGTTCCACGGAGTTCTTGCCAGCTGTACTCTTGTTGCCTTAGCGACTTGGATAGCATAGGGCTTATGACAATGGGCCAGTAAGAAGCTCCATGAAAACCTCTCATATGGAATACTATTGCAAAACACCTTATTTAGTGGCATGCCCACATACACTTTATGATGATGTGGATTGTCTTGCATGCGTGGCTGGTTTTGTGGTTGTTGTAGGTTAGTTGCGGGATGCTGATCCTGCTGGGGTCCTGCTGCCATTTTTTTCCGACAGCTGCTCTCAGATTATTTCCAAAGAGGTCTAGCTTGACCCCAGGGGTGGTAGCAGCCACACCTCATACGCGATGCACAAGGTGGGGCTTGCTCACCATGCTAAGGCCTTCCTCCACCCAGCCACTCAACACTCTTGTTTCACGTTTCTAAGCGAGCTTGCAAAAAATCCATTGTGTCTCCCTCTCTCCCTATTTCTCCCTCGCGTGTTCTTTTTTTCTCACATAGTTCTACTAACTACTGATATCAGAGCAATGTGAGGGAAGAGCTCGTCATCCGCTCCTTACCGCCTCGCCTGTAGTGAGGGTTTGATCCGTGGGACCCAACTGCTGCCGTTCTCAGCTGCCGGCATGCCATGGTGTGCACGCCATACCCCAGCAGCCCTTGAGTGCTGCATCCTCTCAGCACTGCATTCTGCAACAGCACTAGGCTGTGCATCAACACTCAAGCCCTTTCCGTCCTGCTTGCCACCACCACGTAGCCCGTGGTGGAGATGGACGAGGTGAAGGGAGGTTGAACCCCTTCAATATCCTAGCAGGCTATCTTACCCCCTCGTCAACCTCCTCTCTTCCGGGACCTTGGCTTCTCTTTGGCTGTGCATCCTTTCCTTGCTGCTCCATCTTCTCAGCGGCATTGATGAGGTTTTGGCCACCGCCGCCTCGCTTACAAAATCAGTAGTGACCGTTGCCACCTCTTGGTGCCCCCAGCTGTTGTAACAGCAGCTGCATCAGCTGTAGTCACCGCCGCTATGGTCACGACCATTGTGGCCATCTTCCAGTAGCCATTTTTGTGGGCTCAGCTGCCAACTCCGTACTTACACCAGTTGCAGCGGCCATAGCTGCCTCTGAATCTACCCTACATTTTGCAATAGTAGCCACAGCAGCTGTGGTCGCTGCAACCTTCTGCTGTGTTCATTACCACTGCCGTTATCCTCCGGAGGCCATTGTTGAGGGTGCAGCCGAAGCCTCTACACTGCCAGAAGTGGCTGCAGCCATTGCCTTCTCTTGACCTACCCTGGCATTTTAACAGTAGCTGCAACAACTACAGGTTCCAATACCGTTGTCGCCGCCGCTATGGTCACTACCATGCGGCCTCCTTCTGCTGTGCTGCAGGTACCACTGTACCACCGTACCACGGTACACGAGTCTCCAATTGCACCTTCCCTGCACCAGGATCTCCCTGGTGTCATTGCCGCCATCTTGGCAACACCACCAGAGTTTCCGCCCATCTACTCTCTATCTGATGAGGAGAAGGCCGCCATCAACAAGTTTTATGTGGCATGGTGGGAGGAGGAGGAGTAGACGAACAAGGCTCACAAGTATTGGCACCAACATTACATGTATGTGCCAAGCGAGCGTTACTCAGACCAGGCTACCGCAAAGTACAAGCGCAAAGGAGATCAAGGACCAAGTCTTCACAGCCATCAACATTCCAGCCAGTGGCTTTGACGACATACCAACGACCAACCGGATGCGTGAATCATCGGTAAGCTCTCCCTCTATCCCCACAATTCTTTCCATCAGTGGCGCACAGCCATCATAGCATTCTCATTCGCAAACCCAGTCGCACCAGTTGCAGTCGCAAGAGTTGTAGCCACATCAGTTTCAATCAGCACAGCAGCAGTCCCTGCCGCTACCTTTGGCACAAGTTTTTCAGGCATCTGCAAAACATATCATGTGTGAGGATTTAGCGGCTGTTGAGGCGGTCAGACTTCCCTCTGCAATGGTTGAAACAGCAGCAACTGTTGCAGCCACATTTCTAGCCACAAGTAGAGTCTCCCATGCGCCCACAACCACTGCTGGTAGGCGTGCTGATGAGTTCACCTAGGCAGCCTCCAAATTTGTACCACTCGCAATAACTGCTGTGAACATGGCCACACAAATCTCCATGGCAGCAGGAGCAGTCACCGCTACTGCTACCACAGCAGCCACATCAGCCTCATTTGCTATCTAGTCCATTCAGGTCACCACCCTCTCTCTTGTTTTCTTCACCGCAACAGCTACCTCTCCCACCACATGTCACTTCTACACCCTCGTTGAAGCGTGTGCAACAATAGGGCCTGTTTCCACAGCCATACTGATAGCCTGTTTGTGCCTCATTGTCTGAGAAGCATCTTGGATCTCTGTTCTTTCTATGTCCAACACTGCAATGTTGTCACTACTCTTTGTAATGCTTTCTTGTGCTCCATGGTGCACATTCTTCTTTACGCCTCCCATCTCCTGAGTGGGTTTTGCACATCGCCATGGGCTGTCCGTAGGTTTCTCTGTATGTTTTGGCTTCATTTTCATCTACTCGCTGTCACTTGCCTCTACATACCCATGCCCACTAGGGCATGGGAAACACTATCGATGAATTTTCTGAGTATCCATCCTCATTTCACTTCCATTCATCATGCCTGACGATGAAGCAGCCATCGTTGAGCTCCAGGGCTAGCTCCGTCAGACTCGTCTTGAGCCTGCACATGGCTATCAGCGAGATGTTGATCGCTCGAAAGCTGAGCTTGCTCAAGTAGTGGTTGATCTTTTCATGTAGCATCTTCTCACAACATGTGATCTTACTCCAGTTGTTGCTACTGCTGCTATTGCTGCTGGCACCGCTAAAGCTTTAGGCACTGCTAGGGTTGCTGGTCCAAGGGATGTTGCTGTCTCATCCTCCTTTCGGACTACAGCCAACATTGCTACTACAAATCTTTCTGCTGTTACAGCTGCTCTTTCTCGTACCCTTGTGCCCATTCCTTCCAATTGTGACTTTGAGACTGTACCACCATATTTCACTTATAAGCTCATCTTCTATCCTTGGGAGCTGTGTTTTAGAACGTGGGCACAACGTGGGTAGCTCTGGAGGTGTTGTTTTCCACTTGACATCACCACTGCCACACCCATTGTCCCCTTGCTCACTAAATCCACACACGCTATCTTTGCATTCATCACTACTAATGCTGAAAACATGACTGAGGAAAAAGTGTTGAAGAATTGCCCCTCCACATGCCCAAGTGTGGCACCGGGAGGCGCCGAGAAGCCACCAGAGAGAGGAAAATCCTCTCAGTTAGATCTAGCGGCTCAAAGATTGGTCAAAAAACAGAATGGACAATTGCTCCTAAAATTTGACAAATTGCTTTTTCCACTGGAAGTCAAATCACCGGTATTGGACAAGTAACGAGGGAGATATGAGCTTCTAAAGTTGGGGTGTGCGCGGCAACTCAGGGAGTCAGCCACAATTCGACTTCCGATAGAAAATGTACCTGATTGAGTAAGAAAAGTACATCTGGTGAATTATCCCCAGAGGAATACTGAGTCGCTCCATTAGATAATCTGCTGGAAGTCAGTAGTACAAATTGTTACTGGGGGAATTAGCCAAAATTCTGGCTTGGAGTCTGAAACTCAGTTATACAGTTTGTTACTCAGGGACTGTCAAAATTCGGACTGCAGGTTCACGGACAGGTCTGAACCCTTTCAAACTCTATCATCAAACCAAACACGAAAGTGACCGAGGTGTATCAAAACAGTGCAGGGAACCCCTCAATCACATGCAAAGGGATCTGTGCCTCAAGAACGGGGCTCCGCACGTGAAGGGAAGCACCACGGCGTGTGCACACCACGGAGGCATTAGGTGTTTCTGTGTTGGATGAGATCTGCGCTTCAGCAAGTATAGCTTAGGCTACGCTTGGTCAAATTGCGCATGGGTTTGGTATGTTGGAGAGATCATGAATAGCCCTAAAAATGTTCATATCATGTCCATGTCCAAAAAAGAATGCAAAATGCTGTTATTCCCTTCTTAAAGCTGACTTTCTCTAAATTCCTGCTCACAACGCATGAGGCGACCAGAAATCTCACGCTCAGTCTCAGATTCTCCCAAAAGGAAGAAGAGAACCACACCAGATGGTCAGACACGTTGGAACTTCCACCGCGCGGATTCTCAATAAAGTGTTATGGGCCCACAATACCAATCATCTCTAAAACGTTCATGCCTTTCACAGTGCACCGGATTGTCATCGTGGACAGCGTCGCCGAGAATTCTTAGAACTTGTTGGAGTAGAGGTTGCGCAAATGGCATAGAAAGAGACGTAACCCATCGAGAAGTATGCGGGTGGCCCAGGCTTTGGGCTATGGAGGTGGTAGTTTGTGCTGCACCTCACGCATAAGGGGTTGTTGGATGTCATGTTCAGAAAAGAAGTTCTTGTTGAGGCGACGGCTAAGGACAAGGAGAAGCAAGCCTTTGCAAAAGAAGAACACGGAAAGTGCTCATGCTCCTTGTGTTGGGGACAGTCGAGTTGCAATAAGGCAAGCAGGCGGAGCCTGGATTCCAGGGCCGAGGAGCACACCCACGTCGAGAAGGCGAGATTAGTCAACAACTAGAAGTCCTCCAAGGCAATGGTGGCCGCAAACGACAAAATTGAGCCAGCGGCTGGCCAAGGTTGTCAATGCGCCGGATAGCAACGGTGTAGAAAATGGGTCCCGACATGGGAGGCCACCAACCGCTCTTGGTATTGCAACCAAGATAACATATCACCCTCGAAGGAGGGATCCACACTTTAGGTTCGTTCTTTTTCCAACCTCACAAAGTCCACATGAAGGTCTTTAATGTCTACCCTTAGTTGGACACTCTGTGAGGAGTCTCATAGGCAACAACACTAAATGGATGCATGCAGGGTACAGGCCTTTCTACTTGCAGAGCTTTGCTTATGCTTCTGTTCGCAGTGGCTCCTCAGGAGTGAACCTCAACCTACAGTCCTACTTGGCGTGTCCTGAGATCGTCAAGTGTCATCCTCAAGGCAGGCTCTAGTAAGCTTCCTAGAAGCTTCCTATCCCATTCTGGGCCACAAAGGAAATTGCTGCCGTCACGGGGTTTGAACCCGCGACCCATGAGCTCCAGTGCATGTTCCAACTAGGCCACAAAGGTGTGTTTCCTATGATAATCTCCAGGGCACATACCCATTATGGCCACTGCATTCCTGGCCTATCTCAAAATGGACCAAGGGGACGTACTCCATAGAGCAGTGCATGCCTTGTCTGTCATTAAACAAATCTCTCCCTTGAACCTCTGACCATCTGTCGTTCACTGGGCTCCATCAATACCTTGTGGCTCACCCTTCATCTGCAACACTCCTTATGCCAAAACCAAGAATGCCTGCATAGTGCAAGTCACTCTCTAGTGGCTTGGTCATGCAGTCAGCAAGCATGCTCTTGGTTTTGCACTGCTGCAAGTCCACCACGTTCTTCATGACCAGGTCACGTGAGTAGTGGTAATGTATGTTGATGTGCTTTGTTCGCCGAGAGATGATCTCGTCTTCAGCCATTGATGTGGCGCTCATGTTTTCCAGGTGTATGACCGTGGCATCCTTTTGTGGCACTGTCATTTTGCCAAGCAAGTTGCGCAGCCACTGAGTCTCCTTGCACAACTCAGACAGAGCAACGTACTCTCCCTCAGCTGTGGACACAGAAATTCAATCCTGCTTCCTACCGGCCCAGGAGATGGCAGCGCCATTCAAGATGCACGTGTATCCGGAGGTGGATTTGTGGTCGTCAAGATTTCCTCCCCAGTCCACGTCGGTGTAGCACTTCAGGCGGAGGGATTCCGTACCTTCCTGGCCTCAACAAACGAGGCCCATGAGACGCGTCTTCTACAGGTCACGCACGATGCGCTTGACGGCCTGCCAATGTTGTGGCCCTGGGTTGGCCACGAACCTGCTCACTTTTCCCACAACATAACAGATGTCTGGAGAAGTCCCTGCCATGGCGTACGTGATGCTACCCACGGCGGACTGGAAGGGGATGTCTTGCATCTCCCTTCATTCTGCTTTGTTGCTTGGCGACATGGAAGCTTTTAGCTTTGTATCGGTTGTCATTGGGATGCCAAAAGGTTTGCATTATTCCAAGTGGTAGTGCTTCAGCACCTCACTTGGTTTGGTTGAGTTTGATGGTGCCTACTACTGAGTTGCAATGGATGGCATCCGGAGGTAGTACTCGAGAGTACCCATGTCCTTCATCTTGAAGCTTTTGCTGAGGTCAGACTTCAGCTGATCCTGAAGCTCGACTGAAGACAAGCAGATGATTAGATCATCCACATGTAGTGCAACCACCATCACACCTCTCCCATCATGGTGCATGTAAATGCTCGAGTAATTCTTGAAATGCGAGAAGACGAGACTGGTCATGAAGTTGTCCATCTCTTTGTACCACATCCTTGGGGCCTGTTTCAGCCAATAAAGCGCTTTCACCAACTTGCACACCTTGCCCTTGGGAGCTTTGACTCCTTCGGGCACCTCCATCAGCACTTCCTTGTCGAGCAACCCGTAAAGGAAAGATGTCGTGCCATCCATCTGGTGTATCTCCAGATTCTTTGCAGTTGCAATGGCAAGGAGATAGTACATGGAGGCAAAGGTTACAATGGGCATGAACGTCTCGTCGTACTTGGAGCCCGGGCGTTGGGGAAAACCCCTTAGCCACTACCCTCGCCTTGAACTTCTAAATTCTGCCATCTTGCTTCTTCTTCTCTCAAAAGACCCACCTGAATCCCACCAGGTCTATCTACTAGCACCCACATGTTGTTCTCATCAATGGACGCAAGGTCGCTGTCCACTGCCTCCTTCCACTTGGCCGCATCCGGACCATTCATTGCTGCCGCCACTGTAGATGGCTCTCCGTAAGCCATGCATGACCAGCTAAGGCCGTACCAATCCTCCTCATATTGCAAAGGTGCTTTCTTTGGTTGCAAACTCTAACTGGGTGCTCGTGCGGCTTCCTGCTTTGCTGCTGGTGATACTATAGGTGGTGGTGTGTCGTCGTTGTCCTCGAAAGAGTCGTCAGACTCCAAGTCAGACTCGGAAGCCCCGGACGCTTTGGTATCCGCGTCCATGTCAGATGCTTCATCATCCTATGCACCTGCTCTCCCATTCCCACCACCTGCTGGCAAGGTGAGCTAGTTGTCGAGTGCCCAGTCTTCAAACTCAAGAAACACTATCCAATCTCTAGCCTTGGGAGCGAGGATCGGGTCCAGCAGCTCTCCCTTTCCAAGAGTGTGTTCATCGAACTCGACATCGTGGCTCTTCATGAGCTTGCTGTAGAATGGTATGCACCTTGTCCACTGGCTAGGTGGCTGGTTGAACGGAAAGACAAGGCATGCACTGCTCTATGGAGTACGTCCCCTTGGTCTAATCTGAGATAGGCCAGGAATGCATTGCCCATGATGGGTATGTCCCTTGGAGATCATCATAGGAAACTGAACATTGCGGCCTATTTGGGACAGGCGCCAGAGCTCATGGGTCGCAGGCTCAAATCCCGCGACGACCGGATGCTTTCTTTGTGGCCCAAAATGGGATAGGAAGCTTCTACGGCGCCTACTAGAGTCTGGCTTGAGGATGACACTTGCCGGTCTTAGGACGCGCCAAGTAGGACTGTAGGCTGAGGTTGGTTCTTGTGGAGCCACTATGAGCAGAAGCATTAGCAATGCTCTGCAAGTATACAAGCCTATACCCAACATGCATCCATTTACAATTCTTGCCTTTGAGACTCCTCACGGAGTGTCCGACCAAAGGTCGACACTGAAGACCAACATGTGGAATTCATGAGGTTGCAAACCAAACGAACCTTAAGTGTGGCTCCCTTGTTCAAGGGTGATATGTTGTCTTGGTTGCAATACCAAGAGCGGTTGGCGGCCTCCCATGTCAAGAGACGTTTTGTAAACCGTTGCTATCCGGTGCATTTACAAAGGGTTATGGGCCCACACTTGTGGTTCTAAGGCACGCTCTCAACACCGACAAGCGTGTGGTCTTGTAGGGCACACAGGTACAACAGGGACACGAACATCCGACGACTCCATAAGCTCCATTTGCTCCATCAACTTCTTCAGGTAGGGTGCACGCATGTGGCGGACTAGGGGACGAGGAACAGCTCAGTCCATGTTGGACAATACCCTCGAGCCCCAACGAGATTAAGCTCTACCCCTTTTTAGAAGGTGGTACAACCCCAAGTCCGTTCTCTTACGACGGCACCATCACCTCAGGCGATCATCGACAGGAGGGGTATGCAACAGAACCTTTGCCAACGGTCGCATTCAGCAACCTCATCAGCCTCATCGGCCTCAACGAAGCAGAGTAGCATCGAAGCAGAGAAGACGAGCAACTACAGGAAATGGCGGATCCGAATCAAGCCCGCCTTGAGGCGAGTATGTCCAAATTCACAGGGACAGGTTTTCCCTTGTGGAAATGACAGTTTGAGATTTTCATGAACGTGCGTGGCTACCTCGACATCCTAAAAGGGACCGAGACAACACCTGCCAATGTGACAGTGACCACGCATGCGGCTGATCTTGCAGCATGTACGATGAAGAACAACGTGGCTCTCACCACTCTTGTGACGTTCATCAACGAGACTCAAAACTCCCACAGCACAGGATGCACATTGGATGCCGAGGCCTACGCAAAACTCTCACACGTGCATCAATCAAACGCCCTAGCAAACCGACTCTTCATCTTCCAAAGGTTGATGTTGATGAGGGTGAGCGAAGGAGAATCGATATCCGCATTTTTTAAGTCGTTCGAGAAAATGCTGCAAGAGGTCCAACATATGGAATGGAATCTTGACTCCAACATGTGTGCCATGATCCTTCTGATGGCGCTACTGGAAAGGTGGGGGTCATTTATTACCGTATTTGGCGGTTGGAAGGAGGCAGATCTGATGTATGAGGCTGTTGCCGAACAAGTCCGCAACATGTCCATGCGACGCAGTGGCAGTGAGGCAAACATCTCAGGCTATGCCTCTCGCTTTGGTGGACAAGGTGCAAGCTCTTGCTCCAGTCAAGGCAACAGCGGAAGCGGTGGCGGTGGAGGGAAACGCAATGGTGGCGGGAAGAGTTCCAAGAAGCCCACCAACTGTCACATCTATGGCAAAGGTGGGCACTGGGCTAGGGACTGTCGTAGTCCCAAGAAAGAAGGCGGGAACAAAGGTGGGAAGGAGAAGAAGGAGCTCACCAACATGATGGCTAGAGGGTTTTCCATGAAGGGGGTAGCACTCCTTAGGCCTGGGGCATTCGCCCTTGACTCCGGAACCAACCACCACTCCTCAAAAGAGAGGAGTGGATACGTCTCCATGGCCGAATCTGACATGCGCATAAAATGTGCAAACGGTAGTGTCATCCAAGTGATGGGTGAAGGGGACAAGGTGATCACATTCAATGTGAACAGTGCAAAGAAGGCGGTCAACCTTCAAAAGGTGGTGTACATGCCCTCCTGCACAGTGAACCTACTGTCGGTTTCACAAATCACCGATAACAACTTGACCATGGTGTTCACCAACAAGGAAGCCGTGGCTATAAGAAACGAGGACATCCAGATTTTGTACACCAAAGATGGCCTCATGCTTCAAGTTCCAAGAGTCGACGGCCTCTACGTGCTTCAAACCAAAATCACCAAGGCGTCGGATGAGGGACTCACAAGTGCCACCAAGACAGTGGCACCGGAGCTAAAGGATGCACCGCCGACGACCGTTGCGGCTGCCACATCAACCAAGGACACTGACGCTTAGCTCTGGCACTAGCAATTTGGCCACATGGCCAAGAGCACACTACAGAAGATGCAGGAGCAAGAGGTAGTCTGCGGAATGGAAGGGTGCACCATGAAGCATGGAAAAGCGCGTACGTTGTGTGAACCATGCCTCCAAGCAAAGGCAAAGAAGAAGCCCTTTGGGAGAGGAGGTCAATGAACGGAGAATGTCTTGGACCTGATCCATAGTGACGTGTGCAGACCCTTTCGCACGACGTCTAATGGAGGAAGCAAGTACTTCCTGACCTTCATCGATGACCACAGCCGCAAGTTGTAGATCTACTTCCTCAAAACAAAGGGAGAGGTCAAGGAGAAGCTCCTACAGTTTTTCGCCATGGTAGAGCGGAAAATATCCAAGAAGGTGAAGACGATCCGAAGTGACAACGGGGGTGAGTGCGAGGCATGCAAGCCTTGGCTCAAGCATCATGGGATCTACAACGAGCAAACCACCCCTTACAACCCCCAAAGCAATGGCGTTGCCGAGAGGATGAACCAGACCCTACTCGGCATGGTGCAAAGTATGCTCTTTGACGCCAAGCTCCCACCTCACTTTTTGGCTGAAGCTGTAACAACGGACTGCTACCTCTTGAACCTCACACCAACAACCGCCTTGCAAAAGCGTGGAAAGGAGCAGGACAAGCAATTGAAGACCCCACAAGAAGCATGGTCGGGAAAGAAACCCAGTGCCTCTCATCTTAAGGTGTTCACGTCAACTGCATGGGTGAAGATCCAGTGGGGAGAAGGTGGAGGCAAGCTGGACGCACGTTCCAACATGTGCATCATGGTTGGGTACAGCACGTCACAAAAACCAGGCAGCAGCCACGTTTGTGAGGAGCCGCGACGTTTTGTTTAACAAAGGAATCCTTGGAAAGGGAGAGCTGCTCGACCCGATCTTTACTCCCAAGGCGGGAGAGTGGATAGTGTTGCTTGAGTCGAAAGACTAAGCACCGAGCAACTGGCTTACTTTGCTAGCAAGGGGTGGGAATGGGAGAGTAATTGCGGAGGATGACATAGTACCTAACATGGACGCGGATACCGAAGCGTTTGGGGCTTCCGAGTTTGAATTGGAGTCTGTGGACTCTTCTGACGACGACGACGACAACACACCACCATCTATGGAAGCACCAGCACCAAAGTAAGAAGCCGCACTAGCACCCCGGCGTAGTTTGCGACCAAATACAGCACCTTTGCGGTATGGAGGACGATTGGACTAGCCTTAGCTGGTCTTGCATGGCTCATGGAGAGCCATCCACAGTTGTGGAGGCGATGAATGGCCCCAAGTGGAAGGAGGCAATGGACAGCGAGCTCGCGTCCATTACCAAGAAAGGCACGTGCGTGCTGGTGGATAGACCTGACAAGGCCCACGTAGTGGGATCCAAGTGGGTCCTCCTTGTGAAGAAGAAGTAAGATGGAAAAATCAAAAAGTTCAAGGCAAGGATAGTGGAAAAGGGGTTCTCTCAACGCCCGGGCTCCGAGTACGACAGGACATTCACGCCTGTTGTGACCTTTGCCTTCATCCGCTCTCTCCTTGCCATCGCAGCCGTAAGAACCTGGAGATACACCAGATGGACATCACGACAACTTTCCTCTGTAGAAAGCTCGACAAGGAAGTACTGATGGAGGTGCCCAAAGGAGTCAAAGCTCCTGAGGGCAAGGTGTGCAAGTTGGTAAAAGCGTTCACGGGCTGAAAGAGGCCCCAAGGATATGGTACAAAGAGATGAATGGTTTCATGACTGGTCTCTCCTTTGCGCATTGCCAAAATGATCCGATCATGTTTGTGCACGATGATGGGAGTGGGCTGATGCTGGTTGCACTGTATGTGGATGATACAATCGTCTGCTCTTCTTCGGTTGAGCTGCTGGATGAGCTGAAGTCTGACCTGAGCAAAAGTTTCAAGATGAAGGACATGGGTCCTGTCGAGTACTACCTCGGGATCGCCATCCATCGCAACCGATCAGTAGGCACCACCAAACTCAACCAAACTAAATACTCTACAAAGCGCTATCACATGGAAGACTGCAAACCTGTAAGCACCCCAATGATGACCGATCCAAAACTGAAGGCCTCAATGTCGCCAAGCAATGAAGCAGAACAAAGGGAGATGCAAGACATCCCCTACCAGTCCGCCGTGGGTAGGTCATCATGTACGCCATGGTAGGTACTCGTCCGGACATCTGCTATGCTATGGAAAAAGTGAGCACGTTCGTGGCCAGCCCAGGGCCACAACATTGGCAGGCAGTCAAGCGCATCTTGCGCTACCTGTAGAAGACACGTCACATGGGCCTCATCCTTGGAGGCCAAGAAGGTACGGACCCCCTCCGCCTAAATTGCTACACCAATGCCGACTGGGGAGGAAACCTCGGCAACCGGAAATCCACCTCTGGATATGTGTGCATCTTGAATGGCGTGGCAGGAAGCAGGATTGTGTTTCCGTGTCCACGGCTGAGGCAGAGTACATTGATCTTTCTGAGTTGTGCAAGGAGACTCAGTGGCTGCACAGCCTCCTTGGCAAAATGACAATGACATAGAAGGATGCCACGATTGTACACGTGGACAACATGAGCGCCATCTTGATGGCTGAAGATGAGATCATCGCTCGGCAAACGACGCACATCGGCATACGTTACCACTACTCACGTGACCTGGTCATGAAGAACGTGGTGGACTTGCAGCACTGCAGAACTAAGAGCATGTTTGCTCACTGCATGACCAAGCCGCTAAAGAGCAACAAGCACTATGTAGGCATTGGTGGATTTGGCATGAGGAGTGCGGCAAAGGAAGGGTGAGCCACAAGGCATCGATGGATCTTAGTGAGCAACACATGGACAGAGGTGCAACGGAGAGATTTGTTGAATGTTATGCACCTCGTCCACTAGCTTGCTGGCTTTGCACGGAAAGACAAGGCATGCACTGCTCTATGGAGTATGTCCCCTTGGTCTGTTCTGAGATGGGCCAGGAATGCACTGCCCATAATGGGTATGTTCCCTGGAGATCATCATAGGAAACACAACATTGTGGCCTAGTTGGGACAGGTGCCGGAGCTCATGGGTCGCAGGCTCAAATCCCACAGCGGCCGCAATTTTCTTTGTGGCTCAAAATGGGACAAGAAGCTTCTAGGAAGCTTACCAGAGCCTGCCTTGAGGATGACACTTGGCAGTCTTAGGACGCGCCAAGTAGGATTGTAGGCTGAGGTTGGTTCCCGTGGAGCCACTATGAGAAGAAGCATTAGCAATGCTCTGCAAGTATAAAAGCATGTGCGCTGCATGCATCTATGTACAGTTCTTGCCTTTGAGACTCCTCACAGACTGTCCAACCAAAGGTAGGCACTAAAGAACAACATACGGAATTCGTGAGGTTGCAAACCAAACAAACCTAAAGTGTGGATCCCTTGTTTGAGGGTGATATGTTATCTTGGTTGCAATACCAAGAGCGGTTGGCGGCCTCCCATGTTGGGACCCATTTTCTAGACCGTTGCTATCCGGTGCATTGTCAATTGCCTTCTGCCTAGTCCCAAACCCAATAGGCTTTGTGTGTCATGTTGTACCCAACCATGACGCACTTCTTGGAACGTGCATCTAGCTTGCCTCCACCTTCTCCGGAATGGATCTTCACCGATGTAGTTGACCTGTATACCTTCAAATGAGAGGCATTGGGTTTCTTTTCCGACCATACTTCCTCTGGGGTCTTCAGCTGCTTGCCTTGCTCCTTTCCACACTTCTGCAAGGCGGTTTCTGGTACGAGGTTCAAGAGTTAGCAGGCCGCTGCTTGAGCCCAAAAGCAAGTTGGGAGCTTGGCCTGGAAGACCATGCTTCGCACCATGTTGAGTGCGGTTTGGTTCATCCTCTTGGCCATGCCATTGCTTTGGAGGTTGTAAGGGGTGGTTTGCTCCTGGCGGATTCCATGATGCTTGAGCCAAGTATTGCATGCCTCGTGCTCTTATCCGTTGTCACTGCGGAGTGACTTTACCTTCTTGGATGTTTTCCACTCTACCATGGCTACAAACTGGAGAAGCTTCTCCTTGACTTCTTCCTTGGTTTTGAAGGAGTAGATCCACAAGGTGCGGCTGTGTTTGTCGATGAAGGTGACAAATTAATTGCTTCCTCCATTAGATGTCGTGCGGAAGGGTCCACACACATCACTGTGGATCAGGTCCAAGACATTTTCTGCTTGTTGACCTCCTCTTCCAAACGGCTTCTTCTTTGCTTTCGCTTGGAGGCATGGTTCTCACAATGTACACCCTTCTCCATGTTTCATGATGCACCCTTCCATTTTGTAGTCCACCTCCCACTCTTGCATCTTGTGTAGTGTGGTGTTGGCGACATGGCCAAATCGCCAGTGCCACAACTCAGCATTAGTGTCCTTGGTTGATGTGGTGGCTGTAGCAGTCGCCGGTATTGCATCCTTTGGCTTCGGTGCCAGTATTTCAATGGCACATGCTACTCCCTCATCCGACGCCTTGCTGACTTTGGTTTGAAGCACGTAGAGGTCGTCGACTCTTGGAACTTGAAGCATGAGGTCATCTTTGGTGTACACAATCTTGATGTCCTTGTTTTTTAGGGCCACAGCTTCCTTGTTGGTGAACACCTTGGTCATGTCCTTGTTGGTGATTTGTGAGACCAACAGTAGGTTTGCTGTGAAGGAGGGCATGTAGGCCACCTTTTGCAGATTGACCTCCTTCCTGGCACCATTCACGTTCAGCATCATCACATTGTTCCCTTTGCCCATGGTTTGGACGACACTGTCATTTACACACTTGATGCGCATGTCAGATCCGGCCATGGAGACAAATGCACCCTTCTCTTTTGAGGAACTGTGGTTGGTTGTGGTTTTAAGGGCGCATGCCCCGGGCCTAAGGAGCGCTGCCCCCTTCATGGGCAACCCTTCAGCCATCGTGTTTGTAAGCTCCTTCTTCTCCTTCCAACCCTTGTTCTTGCCTTCTTTCTTGGGGCTACGGCAATCCCTAGCCCAATGTCCAGCCTTGCCACAATTGTTAAGCTTCTTGGAACTCTTCTCACCACCATTGCCTTCTCCTCCACCGCCACCGCTTTTGCTGTTGCCTTTACCGGAGCAGGATCTTTCACCTTGTCCACCGGAGTGAGAGGCATAGGCTGAAATGTTTTCCTCACTACCACTGTGTTGCATGGACTCATTGCAGACGTGTTCGGCGGCAGCCTCATACGTCAGATCTGCTTCCTTCCAACCACTAAACATGGTGATTAAGGACCTCCAGGTTTTCGATAGCGACATCAGAATGATCATGACACACATGTTGGAGTCGACTTTCCATTCCATTCGCTGGACCTCTTGCAGCACGCTGTCGAACAACTGCAAACATTTCGGTATCGGTTCTCTTTCGGTCACCCTCATTGACATCAACCTTTGGAAGATGAAGAGTCGGTTTTCTAGGGCGTTCAATTTCTGCACCTGTGAGAGTTTTGTGTATGCCTCATTAGCCGACATGCATCCCGTGATGTGGGAGTGTAGGTGTCTCATTGATGGACGTTACAAGTATGGCGAGAGCCATGTTGTTCTTCGTTGTCCATGCTGCAAGGTAAGCCGCATCCGTGGCCACAGTCGCATCGGCGGGTGCTGTCGCGGTCCCTTTTAGGATGTTGAGGTAGCCACGCACAATCATGAAAATCTCAAACTGCCATATCCACAAGGGAAAACCTGTCCCCGTGAATTACGACATACCCGCCTCGAGGCGGGCTTGAGTCAGATTCTCCATTTTTGGCAGTTGCTTGTCTCCTCTACTTTGCAGCTACTCTGTTTTGTTAAGTCTGATGAGGATGATGAGGTTGCTGACTAAAACCGTTGTCTAAGGTGCAGTTGGTTCCGTTACGTACCCCTCCTGCCGATGATCGCCTAAGATGATGTTGCCATCGTGAGAAAATGCATTCGGGGTCATACCACCTTTTGAAGTGGTAGAGCTTTATTCCGTTGGGGCTCGAGGGTCTTGTCCAACACGGATAGAGCTATTCCTCATCCTCTAGTCTGCCACGTGCGTGCACCCTACCTAAAGAAGCCAATGGAACCGATGGAGCACATTGGAGCGGTCCAATGTTTGTTTCCCTGTTGTACCTGTGCGCATTGCAAGACCACACGTGAGTCAGTCTTGGAAGCCTGCCTTAGAACCAAAATTATGGACCCATAATCCCTTGTCAATATGTTGGATAGCAACGATCTGGAATGTTGGCCTGAGGGTGAGTGTGCACCCTGGAGGGTCCCTAGCAATGGCTGGTTCACACCACCAACTGTCAATGTTGACCTCGTTGTCCGTTGTAGGGGCCCTACAACGACAACGCTACAACGAAGTACAACGTTGCCCCAACGTTGTGTGGTAGGCCCCTTACACGACCCGGGGCTGACCCAAATGGACATATGGCTCACCAGGGAGTCTTCGACAGGGAACACGNGTGCTGCATCACAGCATGCAATGCATGCATCATACAGCTCAGCAAGGGTAAGGCAATGACTGGTTTTTTTACAGCAAGATCTATCCATTGGGCCAATCGCATGAGCAGCATTACCTCAAACTAAGCAGATTGCAAGGTCCACGTGTAACCCAACCGCACCATTGAACTGAAGATTCCTTGATTTCTTTTTTCATTTTTTTCGATGAATTGTGTATCACACTCGTCTTTTGTCAACTTGTATGCGTGAGTCGTTCACCATTCTTGGTTCTTGCATGCTCCGCAACCAGTAAATGTTCATACATTGTACCTGTAAAAATCCGTAAAGTATTCGTTGAATTGAGGCTACATGCATCATCTTGCAATGCCAGTCCAGGATCACGGGTGCATGGGTCATCCATGCATCACAACCCCAGGCACACGGTGGCCGAAGCCCTTCCTTTGGTCCATCACATTGCAATGCCACTCCGAGGCATGTTATGTATCATCCATGGGTCATCCATCCGAGGCTCGCGGTTACCGAAGTCTTCTCGGAAGGACTTAGGCGTTCGACAAGCTCAAAGTGTAATCGGCTTTAGTAACGCCCCACCCTTCTGCTAGCCGTCTGGTGCGACTCTTGTGTCGCACCAGCATGGCGTCTCAACCTTCCGGCTTGCCGTCTCACCCGTCTCGGGGGGACAGCTCTGCTGCTGGCACCGTTCAGTCACCCATTCCTTCATCTGGCGTTACCGACGCCTCCTTCAACCCAACTCGCTGGAATCCTCCCCGAAAGCGCCAGTGCAGCGGTGACTTTCTGACAAAGGAGTTGAGCAAGCACTGTGATCCTGTCCCAACAAAGACAAAGAAAGCGGGGTGGCGCTGTGGCTCATGCGGCACCATCAAAGCAGGGACCTGTGATTGTATTCGCGGCCATTTTAGCGGCGACAACCACAACATCGGACGGTGCCCGTACCCACCACCAACTGCCCGCGATGCCCTAGGGCTGGAGCGAGTTCCGCCGCCTCCCTCAGGATGGAAGCCGCAAAGTGTCCAGCTGTACAAGGGACTTGGAGCAGAGTGGGGGACCAAGGACAAACCCGTGCAGTGGGTAAAACTGTGGGAGAAGTACCAGACGCAGGCCTCTGCCGCAGCAGCCGGGGTCATGTTGGAGGCCGACAGTGACGATGAGGGGCCTCACCCCGGACAGTCCATCCGTCAGGAGAGTCAAGCAACAGCCTCAGACATTGTCCCTATGTTCGACGTGAGGAGGGCTGCCTCTTTCCGGCAGACCAGCATGGACAAGCACATCGAGCGCGGCCACAATGATAGGTGCCAGCTGAACGTGGTGAAGCTGATGTGCATCCAAGCAGCTCCTATATCCTTCTGCCGTGAATCAGTACTCCTTGAGACCCTGAAGTCTGCTCGGAAGATTTCTAGTGGCTTCCGCCTCCCAAGCCGCACCCGCGTCGTCAAAGACCTGCTCCCCAAACTGGATAAGGAGCTGGAGGAGCTAGATGCTCCCTTGAAGCAGGCATCGGATATCTACGGCTGCTCTGTGGCCGTGGACGAATGGGCAGACCGTCAATTCAGGCCCATTGACAACGCGATGGCCTGCAACGCCCAAGGATCTGTCCACCTCTTCTCACGTGACGCCAGCGGCCTTAGCAGGGATGCTGACCACACGGCCAGCATGATCGAAGCTGCTGTTGAGGCTGTAGGTGTGGAGAGGGTGGTCTCGGTGATATGTGACAACACTTCCACCAACAAGAAGGCCTTCACTGATCTGAAAGAGAAGTACCCGCAGCTGTTCTTCCAGGGGTGCTGCGCGCACAACGTCGACCTCATCATGAAAGACATCGGGAAAAGNCAAAATCCTCGTGCCACGCTGTGACACCAGGTTTGCCTCCACCTTCGACATGGTCGAGCGGCTGCTTGACCAGAAGGAAAACTTGGAGACAATGGTGGACACGGACCTCTGGAAGCAGATGGGAATGCGAAGGGATGCAGGTTTCAAGGCGAGGAAGAAGGAGGTGCGGCGTCTCGTCCGTCGCAGGGTGTTTTGGGTTCAGGTCTGTCAGCTCAAAGATCTACTGGAGCCGCTGGTGAGAGCATTGCGGGTGGCGGACAGGAGTGGTGGCTCTGCAGGTAAGATATACGAGGGCCTCCTTGACTGTTAAGAGGAGCTCAGGGCACTGGGTGAGAAGAAGGGCAGGAAACCAGCCAGGGTGCCCAAGTCCTATGTGAAGTTTGCTCTAGGTAGGCTGAATGCACGCTGGACAAAGGACATGTCTTGCCCATTGTATGCCGCAGCCCGCCGCATGCACCCTGAGCATTTTGGCAACGATCTGTCACAGGATTCGGCCACCATGCAGGCATGGCAGGCTGTGGTGGATGCGCTGGTGCCTGGTGACAAGCATGATGACTTGCTGCATGAGATTTCCGCATTCCAGAGAGGTCAGGTCATGGTCCAGCCAGTCCCAACTGTCACTGCAGGGAAGAACGCAAAGGCTGTGGCAGCTGTGGCCAAGGTTCAGTGCAGGAGCATGACTCCTGTGGAGTGGCACGTCAACTACATGCATTACATGCCCACATTGCGTGACCTCGCACTGAAAGTGTTGTCTCAGCCTTGTTCGTCATCTGAATGTGAGCGTGTGTTCTCCACTCATGAGTTGGTGCACACTGCACGTAGGAACCGCCTGCTTGTTTCAACGCTGGAGTTGCTTGTCCGCTGCAATGTCAGACTGCAAAAGCACTATGGGAAGAGCGGCGGGCGAGCAGCAAAGCAGTTTCCACAAGCGACAGAGGCAGCAGAAGGAGAGGAAGCAGATGACGGAGAGGCAAGTGAAGATGATGGTGAGATTGTGGAGGAGGGGGGCGAGGTGGAGCTGCTCAATGAGGATGAAGAGGACGGCAGTGACAGTGATGAGGGTGAAGATGAGGAGGAGGACATCATCGGTGCGGAGGGAGATGACGACGTCATTGAGCTGGAGGCCAACATCAGTGTTCTGGTTGACTCTCCCATGTTACCGCATGCACGTCGTGTACGCATGCGGCAGGAGCCCCCGGCCGTGGCATCTGGAAGCAGGCAGACCAGTCGCAGCCAGACTCGTGCAGCAACTACAGCAGCTGATCCAGCCTCTGATGCAGGAGGCACTTCAGCAGCAGCTACAATAGCAGGTACAGCAGCAGCTACAGCAGCAGGCACAGCAGCAGCGACAGCTGAAATGCCCGGCGCAACAGAATCAACTGCTGCAGGAGTACCTTCAGCACCTACTTCACCACAAGCAACTGCCGGAGCAGAAGCAACTCCTGCAACTCCTGCTTCAGATCCAACACCTGCAACTCCACCTCCACCGCCACATGAAGCAGGAGGGCTAGATGCTCATGCCAGTGGGCAAGCTTCACATGCCCGTGCCTCAGGCACAAAACGCCAGGCTGCCGGGGAGAAGGCAGCCAAGCGTGGACGTGCTAAGAAGTAGGAAGGCTACATTGTCTCTGTCAAATCACTCCTTGAATAAACTTCATTGACATTCTATTCCTATTTGACTAGCTGCGCCTGTTTGACTTGCTTCCAATGCCTAGCTATTCCTTGCTAAATGTAATGTGCAACATGAAGCTGATAGTTGCATTGACACTGTGCTTACAATGCTTACAATGTTCTGTCTGTCCTGCTTACAAAACCTTGCTAATGATCATAGAATGTAGTGTGTAACATGAAGATGGTAGCCAGAATGTAGGGCAATGTGCCATGCACGTGCCTCTGTTCACATGTATGTGAATGGGGCCTAAAAATGAGTGGAGGTACAGTTTAAGTGGTAAGAATTGAAGTTAGAATTTCAATGTGTAGTGTACTTATGAAAATAACACCTGATGAAAATGGTCAAGTTCAGCTTTCTGACATAGTGGGTGCCGCTAAAACCAGCGTTGTGAAGGGGCCACAACGTTGTCCCCAGAATGGACTACAACGTTGTTCGTTGTCCNGGCAATGTGCCATGCACGTGCCTCTGTTCACATGTATGTGAATGGGGCCTAAAAATGAGTGGAGGTACAGTTTAAGTGGTAAGAATTGAAGTTAGAATTTCAATGTGTAGTGTACTTATGAAAATAACACCTGATGAAAATGGTCAAGTTCAGCTTTCTGACATAGTGGGTGCCGCTAAAACCAGCGTTGTGAAGGGGCCACAACGTTGTCCCCAGAATGGACTACAACGTTGTTCGTTGTCCACAACGTTGTGGCGTTGTACGTGGTACGTAGGTCAACATTGCCAACTGTTTTTGGAGAGACTGAAACTGTGGAGGCAACTAGTTCCAAGGATGGCAGAAAACTGGTCAGAGAGTGGGGCAATAGTTTTGGCCTCAATTGACTGGAATGAAATCTTTTTCAAGGCTCACAAACAGTGGCATTTTATAGCCACTGATCTAAGATTTCCATAACAACAAAGCATGCCAGATTTGAAGCTTCCTAGCAGATTCTATGGCTTGTACATTGTCTATTGGTAGGTTTTCCTTTTTCCCACCTAGGAAGGCATCCCTTCCCTCCTCTAGAAGCTTCTGCCCCTTCCTAGATTCCTCAGCTTGCTTCTAGTAGGAGAGAAGGTGTCCAGAAGACCAAGACACCTCTAGATGCCTAAGAGGGACAAGTCACCCCTTCTAGAAGGTGTGCCACCTTCCTGGACCCTCACCTGGCCTTCTAGAAACTTAAGGAGGAATTATAGAGTTTGAGCTAGCCTCCTGACATATATTTTCCGCCTCCCTTGACGCAGGGCAGAATTTCATCTTGTGGGACTTGAACCCGGGCCCCTGCCTCTATAGGTGGACACCATTAACCACTAAGCCACTAAGGCTTGTCTTTTTGGTGTTCCTTTTTGGAGTCACTCCTGTCATAGTGAGGAGCATCACTCCAACAATCTCCCCATTGAGCATCACCCATGGCACTTGTCCATGCTCAACCTGCAACTGAGGAGCCTTTCTCCTCATGAGAGGCGAGCTTACATTTTGTTGCTCCCTCCAACTCAACCCCATCCTTCATGTCCAGTGCCTCCTTCATGCTCCTCTTGCGTGAAGAAGAATTGTGCAAACCCAGTCCAGATGCCCTTGTTGGCATCATACCTTTTAGTCTTTCTTCGCACACGGCTGCTCGTGCGGGGCTCTTGAGGCAGTTGTTGTTGTTGCTATCCCCTTTTGGCGCCATCCTCTCCAAGCGCCTGCTCCCCCACACTTGGAGATCTTGGATACATTGGTCGACTCCCCGCCTCCACGTCCATCTCCGGTGCTTCGGATTCCTCATCCGAACTGGCCAGAATAAAATCTTCCGCTCGCCCATCCCTTAGGCGATCTTCTCCGGCTTGTGCTGTTGCGAGGACGTCACCCTCATTCACGTCCTCCGGCGTCTCCCCCTCAAGGAGTGGCAACCACTCCCCTCTCTTGGAGAGACCTGCCTCCTCGTCTGTCCAACGGCTTTTCTCGTCAAACGTGACGTCACGACTCCGCACAATCTGCTGCCTCCTTGGGTCAAAGAGCCGGTATGCCTTGCTTCCGCTCTCATACCTAAGGAAGATATACCAGCGAGTTCGTGGGTCCAGCTTGCTCCGTCCTTCACGTGCCTGCACAACCGCATGTGCAACACAACCAAACGTGCGAAGGTGACCCACCGCTGGCTTCCTCCCGCTCCACACCTCTTGTGGCGTCTTCCACGCCTTGCTCTCCTTGTCCTTCAGCGGCTTGGTCGGCATGAGATTCATGATGTACGCTACTGACCTTGCCGCCTCCGCCCAATACCGTTGTGTAAGGCCAGCGTCGCTCAACATGGATCGCACCATGTTAAAGATTGTGCGATTCGCTCTCTCTGCGACGCCATTCTGTTGTGGGGAGTGTGGAGTTGTTTTCTGCCACTCAATCCCCTTGCTCTTCATCCACCCAAGGCACCCCGCATATTCACCGCCGTTGTCACTCCGGAACGCCTTCACCTTCAACTCTGTTTGCCGCTCCACATCTGCCACAAACTCATGCATGCACGCAAGGACCTCACTCTTCCCCTTCATTGTGTAGAGGTGGAGTTTCCGGCTGTGGTCATTGATGAAGGTGAGGAAGTAGCGAGCTCCGCCAATGGAGCTCTCAAGTGGTCCACACACATCTCTGTGTACCACGGCCAGTTTTGCCGATGCACGCGTCCCCTTGACCACTTTCCTCTTAGCCATCTCTTTCACTGTCGATGGAGACATGTGGTAGAGTCGGCGGTGCCATAGGTCCAGGTCTCTTCCATCCTTCGTTGCAAGATTGGCGGCGTTGGACCCCACCCGGCTGCTGAGGATCTTCGCGCGTAGCACGTACAAGTCGTCCTCCCTCTTGGCACGTGCAATCACCTCACCTTTGCCCTCTTTGCGGATGACGGCCTCCTTCTTTGTGAAGAGCACCTCAAGTCCCTTGTCGGTAAGGCAGCTGACAGAGAGCAGGTTTGCCCCAAAGTAAGGCATATACAGCACGTCATGGATTGTGCCCGTGACAGGTTTGCCATCCACAATTGACTCAATGCGGACGTTACCCTCGCCGGCGGCCACCTCTGTTTTACCATTGGCCACCGTCATATGTCTCTCCAANTCTTCCCGCCCTGCTTTGACCGGTCTATTTTCTTCTTGGGATAGTTGCGCGCGTAGTGGCCATCCTTGCCACAGTTGAAGCACTCCCCCTTCTTGTCACCCTTCTTGGTGCCCTGTTTGGCACCCTTCCACTTGTCGCCTCGGCCTCCACGTTGAGGATGAACCGTGTAAGCTGAACTTGATGCCGTTGCACTCTCTCGACCGCCACGTCGCATCCACTCATTGCGCACGCACTCAGCAACCTTTGGGTACTTCAGCTCGTCGGAAGGCCAGCCACCAAGGACTGTGATCATGGGACTCCAACTGTCCGGCAAGGCCAGAAGGAGGATCATAGCTTGCAACTGAGAGTCGACCTCCAAACCAGTGGCCACGCACTCCGCTGCGAGCGACTCAATCTGCTGCATGATCTCCATGATGTTGTCGCCTTCGTTAGCTCGGAGGGTGACGAGCCGTTTGAAAATGAAGAGCTGATTGGCAAGGTTGCTTGACTGGTAGATGGAGCACAGTTTTGACCATGCGTCTGTGGCCAGGGTGCATCCTTGGATGTGCCCAAGTTGGGGCGGGCATAACGCGGACACAAGGAGCGCCAACGCCTGTTTGTTGCTCTTCTTGTATGCCTCCTTCACCTCAGCCGTTGCATTCTCCGGCAAAGCAGTCCCATCACCCTTCACAAGCTCAACCAGTCCCTTGTCGTCGAGGAAGACCTCAAACTGCCACCTCCACAAGACAAAACCTGTCCCATCAAACTTAAGGACAGCGTGGCTGCTCTCTTGCTCGCTGGTCGCCATGTCTTACTGTTGGAAGCGTGAAATCAAGCTGGCTTTGAACCCCTTAGAGGCGTGGGCCCATAACCCTTTGTTGGCCTGAGGGTGAGTGTGCACCCTGGAGGATCCCTAGCAATAGCTGGTTCACACCACCAACTGTTTTTGGAGAGACTGAAACTGTGGAGGCGACTAGTTCCAAGGATGGCAGAAAACTGGTCAGAGATTGAGGCAATAGTTTTGGCCTCAATTGACTGGGAATGAACTCTTTTTCAAGGATCACAAGCAGTGGAATTTTATAGCCACTGATCTAAGCTTTCCAGAACACCAAAGCATGCCATATTTGAAGCTTCCTGACAGATTCTATGGCTTCTAGAGTGTCTATTGGTAGGCTGTCCTTTTTCCCACCTAGGAAGGCATCCCTTCCCTCCTCTAGAAGCTTCTGCCCTTCCTAGATTCCTCAGCTTGCTTCTAGTTGGAGAGAAGGTATCCAGAAGACCAAGACACCTCTAGATGCCTTGTAGGACAAGTCACCCCTTCTAGAAGGTGTGCCACCTTCCTGGACCCTCACCTGGCCTTCTAGAAACTTAAGGAGGAATAATAGAGTTTGAGCTAGCCTCCTGGCATCTATTTTCCACCTCCCTTGAGGCAGGGCAGAATTTCATCTTGTGGGACTTGAACCCGGGCCCCTGCCTCAAGAGGTGGACACCATTAACCACTAAGCCACCTTGGATTGTCTTTTTGCTGTTCCTTTTCGGAGTCACTCCTGCCATGGTGAGGAGCATCACTCCAACATTGAAAACGGGTGCCGACATGGGAGGCCGCCAACCGCTCTTGGTATTACAACCAATATAACATATCACCCTCAAAGTAGGGATCCACACTTTAGGTTTGTTCGGTTTGCTACCTCACAAAGTCCGCATGAAGGTTTTTAGTGTCCACCCTTGGTTAGATACTATGTGAGGAGTCTCAAAGGAAAGAATTGTAAATCAATGCACACATGGTATTGGCTTTTATATTCTAGAGCTTTGCTAATGCTTCGCAGGAGTCAACCTCAACCTATAGTCCTACTTGGCGTGTCATAAGACCGCCAAGTGTGATCCTCAATGCAAGCTCTAGTAAGCTTCCTAGAAGCTTCCTGTCCCATTTTGGGCCACAAAGAAAACTTCGGCCGTCGTAGAGCTTGAACCCGTGACCCATGAGCTCTGGTGCCTGTTCCAACTAGGACACAAAGGTGTGTTTCCTTTGATAATCTCCAAGGGACATACCCATTGTGGGCAGTGCACTCCTCGCCTATCTTAGAACAGACCAAGCAGCATACTCCATAGAGCATTGCATGCCTTGTCTCTACGTGCTTCCAGCTAGCTAGCCAGTAGACAAGGTGCACATCATTCAACAAAGGTGACGTTGAAGTGGAAGTTGTGGTGGGCGGTAGAAAGGAGCTGTGCGTAGTTCATGACGTGTAGGACGTCCCTGGCCTGGCTAGCATTTTGAGTGACAGTTCTCTTATGGATAATGGGTATGAGGTGCTCTTCCTCATAAAAGGTGTAGTTGGTGCGTAATGACTGCGATGGCGAGGTTGTACTAGAGGCAAAGCACAAGGGCGTTCTCTTCATCTTGAAGGCCAAGGTCATCCCCACGGTGTTGGAGTAATGCTCCTCACCATGGCAGGAGTGACTCCAAAAAGGAACACCAAAAAAACAAGCCAAGGTGGCTTAGTGGTTAATGGTGTCCACCTATAGAGGCAGGGGCCCGGGTTCAAGTCCTACAAGATGAGATTCTGCCCTGCCTCAAGGGAGGTGGAAAATAGATGCCAGGAAGCTAGCTCAACCTCTAGAGTTCCTGTTTAAGTTTCTAAAAGGCCACGAGAGGGTCCAGGAAGGTGGCACACCTTCTAGAAGGGGTGACTTGTCTTACAAGGCATCTAGAAGTGTCTAAGTCTTCTGGACACCTTCCCTCCTACTAGAAGCAAGCTGAGGAATCTAGGAAGGGGCAGAAGCTTCTAGAGGAAAGAAGGGATGCCTTCCTAGGTGGGAAAAGGACAGCCTACCAAGGGTCACTCTAGAAGCCATAAAATCTGCTAGGAAGCTCCAAATCTGGCATGTTTTGGTGTTCTGGAAAGCTTAGATCAGTGGCTATAAAATTCCACTTCTTGTGAGCCTTAAAAAATTGTTCATTCCCAGCCAATTGAGGCCAAAACTATTGCCTCAATCTCTGACCAGTTTTCTGCCATCCTTGGAACCAGTTGCCTCCACAGTTTCAGTCTCTCCAAAAACAGTTGGTGGTGTGAACCAGCCACTGCTAGGGACCCTCCAGGGTGCACACTCACCCTCAGGCCAACACACGGCATCAGGTATAGCAGACTCGCAGGAGTGCATTGTCAACATGGCCAAGGAAGGAAGCGCTGATCTAGAGCTCTTGCACAAATGGTTGGGGGATTCGGTGTCCGCAACCATTAAGGAGATGGCGAAGCGCACAATGGCGTGTGGACTCATTATCAACGGTACAGCAGACGTGGCAACTGATGTAGCGACGAATAAAAAGTATGAGCCTTGCCTTTAGGGCAAGGTGCAGTGCAAGCCATTGAACGAGAATGCGGCTCGCGCAAAGGACCTGCTAGAGGTTGTGCACAGCAATGTGTGCGGACCATTCAAAATGCCGTCAAAATGTGGCTTGAGATACTTTATCACCTTCATTGATGAGTGCAACAGGAAGCACTTCATGTACTTCATGATGCGGAAAGGTGAGGTCCTCGACCGGCTGAAGGAGGACGTTACAGTGGTGGAGAGGCAGACTGGCCGAAAGGTCAGAGTGCTGCGTAGCGACAATGGCGAAAAGTATGTAGGCTGTAGCGGGTGGATGACGCAGAGGGTGTCAACTAGGAACCCACTCTAGTGTACTCTCCACAATCCAACGGACGGGCGGAGCGGGCCAACCAGATGCTATTAAACATGGTTTAAACCATGCTTGTGGATGTAGGGTTACCGCAAGGTTTCTAGGCGCAGGTTGTGCGTACAGCGAGCTATACCATCAACCTCACCCCAACAGCAGTGCTAAAGGGTGAGGGCGGCCAGAAGACATCACAAAAGGTTTGGATTGGGCGCAAGCCAAACTTGGCACACCTGAAGGTGTTTGGGTGCAAGGCGTACACAATGGTGCAAGCAACATAGTGATGCGAAAGCAAGCTAGAACCACGGGCAAAGCACTGCTTGTTCCTGTGCTACAAGAGCGTGTCTTAGAATTATCAGCTTTGGAATCCACGCACGCAAGAAATCACCCACAGCCATGACTTTGAGTTTGACGAGGAGGAGGCACTACTAGTGCCAAAGTGCGCACTCCCAGCAGAGTTTGCGTCAGGTATCAGAGGAAAATCCTTCGGTCATATTGCTCGTTTGGTTAACGTATTGCCGAAGCGCGATAGACCCTCAAGGAGCCATCTGGTTGATGTCTCAGTGGAGTAAGGGGAGTTAGAAGGATTGCAGCTGAGTGACGAGGCGCCACCAAAACTGTCGCATCACAAGAGGAAGCAGCAGAGAGCAGGGAAACGCTTCGACGCAGGCCCTAGCCGATGGATTGGCATGACACGGTGCATGCTGGCTGCATCAACAGAGCCAACTACCATGCAAGAGGCGCTTTTGCAGGCCAAGAGGGAGCAATGGGATACCGCCATCAAGTCAAAGGTGGCATCCATTGCTCAAAACAACACGTGGGAGCTGGTTGATAGGCCAAAAGATGCCAGGGTCATCGACTCAAAGTAGGTCTTCAAGACCAACTTCACAAAAGGTGTGGTGGAAAGCACAAGGCGTGACTAGTGGCAAAGGGGTACGCACAACATAAGGGCGAGCACTACGATGAGACATTTGCTCTCATCGCCAAGTGCAGAAGCATCCAAGTGGTCCTTGATGTGGCAGCTGTGAAGGACATGGAGCTCCACTAGATGGAAGTGAAAATGGCCTTCCTCAATGGCATCATCGACAAAGAGACATACATGGAGGTGCTGGACTTACGTCGCTTGCACACCTTTGCCCAAGGAGGGTAAGGTGTGCAAGCTGCGCAAGTCCTTGTACTAGCTAAATAATCACCTTGATTCTGGTACCAACAGATGGACAGCTTCATGGTAAAACTCGGCTTCAAGCGCTATGAGGTAGATAACAGCATGTACGTACGGCACAGCAAGAAGCTCCATCACATCGTTGCATTTCATGTGGATGATGTGATCATGTGTTCCTCCGACTTGCCGAGCCTACAGCAGCTGAAAGAGCAGCTGAGTAGCAGGTTCCATATGTCAAACATAGGGGAAGCTGGAGCTCTACCTCAAGATGAGCATCACGTGGAACCAGAGGGTGCTCACACTTGAGCTGGGAGAGGCCAAATACGTGGCTGAGGTGCTGAAGTGGTACGGCATGGAGGAGTGCAAACCAATCGGCAGTCCTACCACTACCAATATGCACTGAGTATGGCAATTGCACTGCAAACAAAAGAAGACTGGAAGGACAGTGCAGGGGTGCCCTATCAATTGACGGTGGGCCAATTCGACAGGTATGTGGCAGAGTAACCTACAAAACCAGTGCCTACATTACTGTGATGTCTTTGCAGTCTCCACTGCTGTGTCCTCTTCCTCTGTCTCCACCTCCTCATCCTCCTCCGGCACCACCTCATCCTCGGTTTGTGGTTCTCATGCCACCATTGGTGCAGACCAAGGTCGTGGGGGTGGGGGTCGTGGTGGTGGTGTTGGCCATGGTGGGAATCATGGGGGCAGAGTTCAGGGCAATTCTTCTTCTACCTCCAACTCCCTGATTACCAATTGTTGGAACTGAGACCAGACTATCCATTCTGCCCTCAAGTGTCCTCACCCACCAGATGATTCCCGCTTGCCCACTACCATACGTGCACGGTGGGCACAGACTACCACAGCATCCGGCCTATCTACCAGCTCCTCATCTCCATCTTCCGCAGGATCTGCCAGTGCGACATCTCCCTCTGGCTTCTCATAAGCCTCTACCACTTCCCATTGGCTTCACCATGTCGCTGCCCAGTCTTTTGGCACTTTTGGGCCTCGCTAGCATCCTCCCCCTAGTCAAGCTTCGTACAACATGCCGCCATCTGCCTACTATGCACCTCTCTCCTGGCTACGTCTGTCAGGATGGAATCCACGTGGATGTGGTCCCGACGTTGGTTTGATAGACTCTATTGGTTCACGTCTACTGGTTTTGGGCGAATCTGAGACTGAGTGTGAGCTTTCTGGTCGCCTCACGCTATGTGAGTAGGAATTAAGAGAATGTCAGTTTGCGAAGGGAATAACGTTGTTTTGCGTTAGTTTTTAAACATGGAAATAATCAAAACATTTATAGGGCTAGTCATGAGCTCTCCAACACACCAAACCGTGCGCAATTCGGTCAAGCGTAGCCCAAGTTATGCTTGTCGAAGCGCAGGTCTCACCCACCACAGAAGCCTGACGCCGCCACTCGCCGTGGCGCCTTCGTTCACGTGCGAAGCGCCTTTCCCAAGGCGCATATCCCATTGCACATGGTTTGGGGGTCCCCTGCACTGTTTCCATGCACCCTACCCACTTTTGGGTCATGTTTGGTGAAGGGGTGTGACAAGGTTCGAAACCTGTCCGTGGACCTGCAGTCAGAATTTTGACCAAGTCCCCGAGTAACAAAACGTACTTCTGAGTTTCGGACGTCGAGCCAGGATTTTGGCTGTCCCTCAGTAACAACCTGCACTACTGGATCCGGTGGATGATCCACCTGATCAGGCGGATCATCCACCGGACGCCTCGGCAGGCCTATCGGAGCAATTTCTCCAGATGGTATTTTGTTACTCGGTCCGGTCGATTATCAACCGGATTTCGAGTCGCAGCCGGCTCCCAGAGCCGCTGCGCATACCCCAACTTTGGAAGGCCATATCTCCCTTGATACTTGTCCGATTCCGGTGAAACAACTTCCACCGGATTCAGCGACTTTTCAACTTCACGGGAAAATCCTCTATTTTAGGATCCAAGTAAACCTTGAGTCGCCAGATCCGCCGGCGCGGAGTTTCCACTTTCTGGCGGCTCGTCATCGCCTCACGGCGCCGCACTTGGGCATGCGGAGGGGCAATTTTTCAACAACGTCATGGTGATCTCTCATGTGGTGACTACTACAACAATGGCCACCACGATGATCTCCATGCCACCTGAGTGCAGCCTGGAGAAGACCCTCACTGACCTCCTTTGTCTTCATGACAAGGGAGGTGAGAGTGTTCTTGGGGCCGCATCTCTCAATGCATTTCAGGCTGATTCTCAGGGGTGTCGCAGGGAACATTGCCTGTTGATGTCCCTTTGTTTCATCTTGCTTCCACATTGTCTTACCATGTTTGGCCAGTCTCCCTCTCCTGTCTTTGGTACTATAACTGTCTCTCTTGTTCTGTCGTCGGCTCATTCCTCCTCTTGTTTCTGGCTCATCGACTCTGGTGCCACTCATCACATAACGTTTTGTCATTCTAAAATTGTCTTCCTTAGTCCTTTTGGTTCTGTCCACTTTATCTGTACTACCCTAGGCCAGTAACTACCTGTCCATGGTGTTGGTGTCTTGGGTTTTGTTGGACCCGGAGGAGACTCATTCTTGCTACATGTGTTCTATGTGCCTGACCTTGAGGTCAGCCTGCTGTCTGTGACCACCCTTGATGACTAGGGCATGGACTTCATGTCCAGCCTAGGTGTTGGCACTGTCCTGTTACATTCCTCCGGCCGTGTCATGCCCTGTGGTCTTTGTTGCGATCATCTGTTTTGTGTTCCACTTTATCTCCGTTCTTCTTCCACTGCTTATACTTCTATCCATGTTTTGCGGTTGTCGTCTCCAGAGAACACACACCTTCTGCATCATTGTCTTTGTCACATTCATACCACCGCCATCAATAGCCTGCTATGCATGAGCCCTCCACATGGTCTTGATCCTGCTTCCTTCACACCCTCTTGCACGTCCGATTGCCTTGACTGTGCTCAAGGCAAGTTGCATCGCTCTCATTTATCCTCCTCTCACCATGTCATCTCTCATCCTCTTGAACTTTTTCATGCTGATGGCATGGGTCCGCTTCCTCATTACTTTCTTGGTCGCCTTGGCTGCTATGTTATGTGTGTGACCGGTGACTTCTCTTGTTTTTGCAACATCTTTGCACTGCGTCACAAGATTGATGTCACTGATGTGCTTGATTGGCTTCCTCAAGCGGAAGGTGCACGCCATCGTCAGCTGCATGTATTTTTTTTTCACTGTGATGGTGAATACTTTGATATCATGTCGCGCTTTCTAACATCCTTTGGGGTGTTTATGGTCTTGTGCTCCCTACACACCCCAGCATAATGGTGTTTCTGAACATTGGAACCGTACCATTGCTGATGGTGTTGGCTCTCTTTTTGCTGAGTTTGACCCTCCTCTTCTCTTTGCCTTTGAGGCCATGTCATGCATGATCTGATTTGGAACCGCATTCCCCATGGATCTCACATTTGTAACATTACGTGCTACAAGAGCTGGACTAGTCCTTGTCCTCATCTTCACTTGGCTTACATCTGGAGGTGTGTTGTTGTGGTCTGGCTTCTAGATGACATGCATGATTGCAAGTTGTCCAGTCGGGTTGTCTCTGTATCTTTCTTGGCATTTCTGCTCAGTCCAAAGCCTGGCGTTTTAGGATCCATGTCATTGTTGTGTCATTGAGTCTCGTGATGCGCTCTTTATTGATTCTGTCTTTGATCTTGGTCGTTTTGCCACGGGGGCAAAATGAGGCAAGGGTGTCACTACTGACACCCTTGCCCCGTTTTCTTGTTTGGGGAGGGTGGGCGTCTCTCCTGAGTTTATTCCTATTGCCTCCTTGGATCATGGGAAAAGTGTTGATGGTTCCCTGCACACTCCGACAATGACGCAGCTCTCAACGCCTCCCCATTTTCTTCCTCCGATGGGGGCTCCGATGGTGCCTCTATTTCCTTGGTCCCATCCTCTCCAACTGGCTCTTTGTCCAGTCGTCCCTTTGTTGAGTGGTCCTCTCTTCCTACACCACCCACTGACCAGTCCCATGTGTCCTTGTTAGTCCCTTATTCTATCACTCTTCAGTCCCACGAGGCTCCCATCATCACCCAATCCATTCATTCCTGTCGTTCCATTCCCCAAGCCCTACAATCAGGGGGACCGGCTTTGTGCCTCTGCTTTCCATAGTGACGTTGTGCCGGGTGACCTAGATCTGCATGCATTAGGTCTTGTTACCAGTGCCTTGGATGGTCTTGGATTCAACATCATGCACCCTGGCACAGCTCCTCGCTACTCTCTCATCTTTGAGGAGTTCCACAGAGCCATTAATACCTCTGTGGTGGGCTATGTCGCTACCTATTTTGCTGCCAGTGACCTCTCCCTTATAGGCCCTGAGCCCTCTACCATGCATGAGGCCCAAAAAACCATGGACTTATCTCTCTGGGAGAAATCCATGAAGGAGGAGCTGGATGCTCTTCAAGAGCCTGGAATGTATGAGCAAGTAGACTTACTGGCTGTTGGCAAAGGTGTCTCAGCACAGTGGGTATTTTGTCACAAGTTGAAGCCCAATGGTGTTTTTGATTGTTACAAGGAACATCTCACCACCAAGGGGTTCTTGCAAATCCGTGGAGTGGACTTTGATAAGACGTTTGCACCCGTTGGAAGCTACACCACTGTCCGTGCCCTCCTCAAACTAGTGGCATACCATGACTAGAAAGTCAAACAAATGGATGTGAACAATACCTTTTGTGCATGGCACCTTGGATGAGGAGATATACATGGTGCAGTTACCCAGTTACTAATGGAAGCAACTAGGTCTGGCAGCTTTCAGGCCATGTATGGACTGAAGCAATCCTCTTGCTGCTGGAATATGGAGATCACTGCTACTTTTGAGAGGTGTGGTTACAGCCGCAGTACGGTCGACCATACACTACTCATTGGTCATCAGTTTCCCCCTGTTGTTGTCGTCCTCGTCTACATTGATGACTTGCTCATTGCCTCTCCAAGACCCTCTGCTTTGCAGTCTGTTGATTCTCTTCTGCGGTCATTCTAAAAACTGAAGGAACTTGACCCAGTTCGACTGTTCCTTGGCAGGAGCTCGGACGGGACCGTCCAAACCACACACTGCACATGCATCAAGCTGCCTACATCTGCAATCTTGGTAGAAGTCATTGCTCAAAATCACAGCATCCACCACTCACCCATCAAGCACATCAACATTAAGCACCACTTCTTTAGTGAATGCAGTACTGCTGGTCTTGTAAAGGTTGTCTCAATGGACACACGTTCTCAGCGGGCTGATTTCCTCACCGCGGCACTCAGCTCTGGCTCGTTCAAGTTTGCTTTACATGTAGTTGGTCCAACATGTGCACCCTCTGCACCTGACTGAGTCTGAATATCGTTTCCCTCTAGCAGCTCTCCAGTGTAGATTTTTCTCTCTCCATGTGCAACGTGTGTTGTCTTCTGTAACATATGTGGTTCTTTGTCCACAGGTCAGGGGGGGTGCTAGTGTTGGTGTTCAAGTGTTAACTTACCAATACACTAATTACTGACCACAGGTCTTCACACACACACACACACACACACACACACACACACACACACACACACACACACACACACACACACACACACACACACGCG
>SZWC01003624.1:117057-127974 GCA_023375785.1 Penium margaritaceum
CGCGTGCGCGCGCGCATGTCTCTGCAGAGGAGTAGCTAAACATGGCTGCCATGCAAACCAAATGGCACTCAAAAGCAATGGCACACTCACTTCTATGAAGTTCTTGCCGGCTCCACTCTTGTTGCCTCAGCCACTTGGATAGCGTAGGGATCGTGTTAGTGGACCAGCCAGCAGCTCCTTGAAAACCTCTCATATGGAATACTGTTGGAGAAAGCTCACTTAGTGGAATGCCCACATACACTTTAGGGTGATGTGGACTTCCTTGTATGCCTGGTTGGTTTTTTGGTTGCTTTAGGTTAGTTTCCGGGTGCTGATCCTGTTGGAGTCATGCTACCAGATTTTTTCCGGCAGCAGCCGCTCTCGGATCAATTCTGAAGAGGTCTGGCTCAACCCTCGGGGTGGCGATGGCCACACCTCGTGCGTGATGCACAAGACGGGGCTCGCTCACTGTGCTTAGGCCTTGCTTCACCTAAACACTCACTACTCATGTTTCACGTTTGTAGCAAAGCTTGCAATAAATTGATGGTGTCTCCCTCTCTCCCACTCTCTCAATCTCTTGTTCTCGTTCCCTTGCATAGTTCAACTAACTACGGCATGGTGCCTTCGGGCCATGGAGGGGTGTTTCTGCAATGTCAGTCCCGGTAACCTCTGGGTGACACCACTCACTTGCAGGCACTCTATGATGGTTGAAATTTTCTTTGTCAGCTTCAAGTCCACCTTCCTGGCTCTCTGATGTTCAGAGGAGTTTCTCAACGGCGAACTCCTGGGGTTGTTTTCTCGGTGGTCCTGTATTTGACATTTGTTAGCTTGATTTTTAGGGCTCTTCTTCGTGTGTTTTCTACTTCTTTTCGATTGTCGTTTGGACAATCTAGTACCTCGTACGGTATTGGTTTTTTTTGTTTAAGCTGCTGCGTAATTTGTTGTTATTTTTTGGTAGCCAGTTTAGAGGATCCGTTGCATATATGCATCATCTGAAGGTGGGATTAGGTATCCCTCCTTCTCTTTCATTCTGTTCTCTAGCTCTTACCATTCTAGGCATTTCTTTGTTGTTTTTCACCCTTTCAAGCATTGTCTGCCACGCTGTGTTCTCTGCAACCTATCCTCTCACACAAAACACTCCTTTGGGAATTTCTTCATGTCCTCACACATCACAACACTTAGGAACATGAGGTAACCAATGACTCACAGGTACGCCACAGCATGGACACTCTCCTCCAGCAGAGCTGAATCTGCTTTCGTAAGAATCATGTGCCAAGTAGACATCATATGTGTAGATACACGGGAGACTGAGGCCTGCACGTTAGCAAAACACTCTCCTAAGATCCTATCATAATTAGCATGTGCACGTGCAACGAGTAACGCTTCCGGTTATGCTTTCTACACCTACAAAGACACCAGCATACCACTGACATGACAACAATCTACGCCATGGATGTCATCCTGATCTGGTTACCTTTGCACAAGCGGTGTTGGGTTTAAAATCTCACCCCACCTATCCAACCAGCTGTTGAGGGTAGCTCTACTATTGGTAATCTACCTACTAGTTGATTCTCTAAGTGGCTCTGAGCCACAGGTCTACCAAATGCTTGACAGGGTTGAGATAGGAAGAAAAAGAAACCAAACATTTGACTTCACCTCAGTGTTGTGCATGCAATATTGCATTCATGTACCAGATTTTGCTTGAAATTGTCCTTGAACCCATTCAGTAGATCATTTCTGAGATGAATGTTTAGGTACGTCCTGATATCCCTCCATTTTTCTTGCACTGAACCTCTGAAATTAAACTCGGCATTTGCTGTCAATGAATGTAAAAACCACAGCACCAGAATAACCTGTAAATTTTTAGAACTATCTTGGTCTCCAGACCCCGACGATGACGACGGCCACAATGGGGAAAAAGACAATGGCCAAGAGAAAGGTGGAATTGTCAATGGAGAGGGGAGGGGACATTGACCTAGACAATGACAATGGCATCAATAAGAGCAATAGCAATGAGCAAGATGATGACGATGACCATGAAAATGGCGACAATGAAGACAACGATTATGACAACGTCGATGACGATGATGACGACATCGATGACGATGACGAAGATGACGATGACGATGACGATGACGATGACGATGACGATGACGATGACGATGACGATGACGATGACGATGACGATGACGATGACGATGACGATGACGATGGCGATGACGATGAAGATGACGATGACGATGACAATGATGATGACGATGACGATGAAGATGACGACGACGAAGAAAACGACAAAGACGATGACAAAAATGACAACAATGATGACGCCAACGGCAACAGCGGCGGCGACTATGACTCTAGCTGCGACAAGAATGACAACAAAAATCATTTACAACAACGGTGATGATGACAACGAGGAAGATGATGATGATGGAAATGATGACGA
Source organism: Penium margaritaceum (assembly GCA_023375785.1). Classification (NCBI taxonomy): domain Eukaryota; kingdom Viridiplantae; phylum Streptophyta; class Zygnematophyceae; order Desmidiales; family Peniaceae; genus Penium; species Penium margaritaceum. Next base: position 119,483 of record SZWC01003624.1, read on the forward strand.
TGACAATGACAATGATGATGATGATGATGAGGATGATGATGATGATGGTGATGATAATGATGATGATGATGATGATGATGATGATGACGACGACGACGACGACGACAAAGACGACGATGATGATGATGATGATGATGATGATGATGATGATGATGATGATGATGATGATGACGACGACGACGACGACGATGATGATGATGATGATGATGATGACGACGACGAGGATGATGGTGATGATGATGATGATAATGATAATGATGATGATGATGATGATGATGATGATGATGATGATGAGGATGATGATGATGACAAAGAAGATAACTACGATGAAGCGGATGCCAACACCGTCACAGGAAATGACAGTGAAGATGACGGCTACATCAACGACAACAAAAAATAGGATGAGGTGGAAACAGTGACAACGGAAATGGCAGTGAAAGCTGTGAAAAATGGAATTATTTAGGGCATGCAAGCCCATGGAAAAACCATCATGAGCTCTGTGTGTGAGAGGGAGACAGTGAAGGCCAAATCTGGCTAAGTCAGAAACTCATTAAGAACAAGGAGAGAGTACAATGAGCCCTACTGAGAACTTATGTACTGGGGACTGGCGGCTAGCCCACCAGGTCGCGTCATCCCCGTCATGCCAAAAGGCACGCATGGGGAAAACATGTGTCACAGAAATTTAAACCACAACAGAGGTCTCCCAAGGCACCGGAACAGTCAACCCCGTGCCCGGGTCTCAACCAACGAGAAGATATGCAATGTACCCCATACACATCCAGACTCTACGGTGACATACAAGCATTACCGGATAGCCAGGATATGCAAGTTTAGGCCTCCCGAGACCTCAGAAAATGTCACCGGATGTCCGGGTCCTAGCCACATGCAAGTTATATACGTCTGATCACCAATCAGTGCTGGGTCTCCCGGGGCACTTGTACAGACCACCAAGTGCCCGGGTCTCAACCACCGAGGCTGAACGAGCAGTGTCTGAAACACACATAATCAGCGTCCAGTCAGCAGAACATGCTTTGTTTAGTATCGTAAATGACACTAGTACCATCGGGTCTCCTCGTTACACCGGTACAATCCACCGGGTTGCGGGTCTTGACCCACCAAGAAAAGTCTCCTAGCTCCCGACAAGCCAACCAGGCTGCCGGAACACATTGGTCGTGTTTTGTCGGCACTGCCGTCGGTGCTGGAGAAGTCTAAGGACACTCCGGAGGCCCGTCGTGTCGTCACACCCTCTTATACCATGTATCACCAACGTGGGGTACATGGGTAATCCATCTTTGTCGCTCGTGATGGGTGGAAGCCACATAAACCAACAGTCACCCTAGCTCACATAGCCATCAATGCAAGAGAAAATGAGCCAAGAGCAAAAGAAGTGAGCTTGGTGTCATGCACCTACTCATACACTCCCCACGTGAACTCTTTATGTTACTTGGGGGAGTGGGCGGGAGGGGGGAGGGGGGGTTCGAGCGAACAGTCAACAAATTCTTAAATAGACCACGTTTGGTACTTCCTGCCTCACAGGATTGTTTGGCAGTGGTAAGAAATGACTTTGAGCCCATCGAAAGTTGGTGTAGTCAGAAATAGGTCATTCAACAGTCTCATCACATTACAAATTTTGAAGACGTTCACAGAGATTCAGATTTTCTAAAAACAATTGATATGGGATATGGAGATTTGTACCTGTGAAACGCCGTTTTTTCAAAGGAAATTGGAACACACATGTATGAATCTTCCCAATGAAAAAGATACTATATTCTAAAGCTTCAAAAAATTCACATATGTATGTATATATATGTATATATATATATGTATATATATATCTACAAACTTCCTCGAAAACAAGGTGATTTTCCTCTTGTAAGAAGTCCATGGAAAAGTTAAAACCCTGGTGCATTTGAAGGTTCTCAACACCTTCATAGCCCGAAAGAAGAACTTGAGGAAAATTCTTTGTAATTTCTTGTGTATAGTTAAGTTTGTTTTACACTGTTTGATGAGTGCATGAATCAGGTGTGATTGGTTCAAAATGGTAAATGCGTGAAAGTGCGTGTAAGTGCATGCAAGTATGTAAAAGCGTGTGAAAGTGCGTGTAAGTGTGTGTAAGTGTGTAAGTATGTGTAAGTGCGTGTAAGTGCGTGTAAGTGCATGTAAGTGCATGTAAGTGCGTGTAAGTGTGTGTAAGTATGTGTAATTGTGTAGAAGTGTGTATAAATTGTGTGTAAGTGTGTGTAAGTGTATGTTAGTGTATGTAAATGCGTGTAAGAGCTTGTAAGCGCGTGTAAGTGCATGCAATTGCGTGCAAGTAAGCACATGAAGTGTAAGTGTGTGTAAGTGCGTGTAACTGCGTGTAAGTGCATGTAAGTGTGTGTAAGATCATGTAAGTGTGTGGAAGTACGTGTACGTATGTGTAAGAGCGTATAAGTGTGTGTAAGCATGCATAAGGGCATGTAAGTGTGCCTGAGTGTGTGTATGTGTGTGCAAGTGCATGTAAGTGCATATAAGTATGTGTAAGTGTGTCAGTGCGTGTAAGTGCGTGTAGGTGCATGTAAGTGCATGTAAGTGCGTTTAAATGCGTGTAAGTACATGTAAGTGTGTATAAGTGCGTGTAAGTGTGTGTAAGTGTGTGTAAGTGTGTATAAGTATGTGTAAATGTGTGTAAGTGCATGTAAGTGTGTATAAGTATGTGTAAGCATGTGTAAGTGCATGTGAGTATGTGTAAGTGTGTGTAAGTGCATGTAAGTGTGTGTAAGTGTGTGTAAGTGTGTGTAAGTGTGTGCCAGTGCGTGCAAGTGCGAGGAAGTGTGTGTAAGTACGTGTAAGTGTGTGTAAGTGCGTGTAAGTATGTATAAGTACGTGTAAGTACGTGTAAGTACATGTAAGTGTGTGTTAAGTGCATGTAAGTGTGTGTAAGTGTCTGTAAGTATGTGTAAGTGCGTGTAAGAGTGTGTAAGTGCGTGTAGGTGTGTGTAAGTGTGTGTAAGTGCATGGAAATACGTGTAAGTGTGTGGGTGTGTGTAAGTGTATGTGAGTGCATGTAAGTGAGTATAAGTGCGTGGAAGTACGTGTAAGTGCGTGAAATTGCATGTAGGAGTGTGTGAGTGAGTGTAAGTGCATGCAAGTGCGTGTAAGTGCGTGTAAGTACGTATAAGTGTGTGCAAGTGCGTGTACGTACGTGTAAGTGTATGCAAGTGCGTGAAATTGTGTGAAAGTATGTGTAAGTGTATGTAAGTATGTGAAAGTGCGTAAAAGTGCATATTGGTGTGTGTAAATGTGTGTAAGTGCATGTAAGTGCGTGTAAGTATGTGTAAGTGTGTAAACGTGCATGTAAGTGTGTGTAAGTGTGTATTAGTGTGTGTAAGTGCATGTACATGTGTATAAGTGTGTCTAAGTGTGTGTAAGTGCGTGTAAGTACATGTAAGTGTGTGTGCATGTAAGTACGTCTAAGTGCTGGTAAGTGCGTGAAAGTGTGTGTAAGTGCATGTTAGTGCGTGTAAGTGCGTGTTAAATGTGTGTAAGTGTACGTGCATGTGAGTGCCTCTGAGTGCGTGTAAGTGCATGAAAGTGCGTGTAAGTACGTGTAACTGTGTATTAGTGCGTGTAAGTGTGTATACGTGCATGGAAGTACGTGTACGTGCGTGAAAGTACGTGTAAATGTGTGTAAGTGCGTGTAACTTTGTGAAAGTGTATGTAAGTGTGTGTAAGTGCGTGTAAGTGCCTGTAAGTGCATGTAGGTGTGTAAGTGCGTGTAAGTGCATTTCAGTGCGTGTAAGTGCGTGGAAGTGTGTGTAATTTTGTGTAAGTGCATACAAGTACGTGTAAGTGTGTGTAAGTGCGTGTAAGTGCATTTCAGTGCGTGTAAGTGCGTGGAAGTGTGTGTAATTTTGTGTAAGTGCATACAAGTACGTGTAAGTGTGTGTAAGTACGTGTAAGTGTGTGCGATTGTGTGTAAGTATGTGTAAGTGTGTGTAACTGCGTGTCAGTGTGTGTAAGTGTATGTAGGTGCGTGTAAATGCGTGTAAGTACATGTAAGTGTGTATAAGCTTGTGTAAGTGCATGTACCTGTGTGTAAGTGTATGTAAGTGTGTGTAGGTACATGTTACTATGTTTTAGTACTTGTAAGTGCGTTCAGTGCGTGTAAGTGCGTGGAAGTACGTGTAGGTGAATTCAGGTGCGTGCAAGTGCCTGTAAGAACGTTTAAGTGCTTGTAAGTGTGTGTAAGTGTGTGTAAGTGTATGTAAGTGCATGTAAGTGCGTGTTAATGTACGTGTACGTGTACGTGTACGTGTACGTGTACGTGTACGTGTTTAGTGTGTATAATTATATGTGAGTGCGTGTATATACGTGTAAGTGTGTGTAAGTACATATAAGTGTGTGCAAGTGTGTGTAAGTGCGTGTAAGTGCGTGTAAGTGTGTGTAGTTATGTGTAAGGACGTGTGAGTGTGTGTAAATGTGTATAAGTATGTGTAATTTTGTGCAAGTGTGTGTAAGTGTGTGTTAGTGCGTGTATGTTGTTGTAAGTGCGTGTAAGTAAATGCAATTGTGTGTAAGTGCATGATAGTGCGTGTAAGTGTGTGTAATCACGTGTTAGTGTGCGTAAGTGTGTTTAAGTGGATGGCTATGTGAGCTAAGGGGGGTGGCTTGTACAAAACCACGGAGAGCACCAATCAACCACACACATACACTGACTCCTCCTCCAAGCATAGAGGGCAAGCTAGCTGTCCTCGGGAGCATAGTGAAGGGCACAAAGTCTCCTCGTGACACTGGTTCAACCCACCAAGTTTCCGGGTCTCGAGCATACAAGGAGTCTCACACATGCACACACATACCAGCACAATGCGCATCATCCACAGGTCATACAGCAAGAGGGTTTCCTCGTGGCACAGGTACAACCTACCAAGTGTCCGGGTCTCGACCAACTGATTACTGTGATCCACATGCAATCACATTCATATGGTATGCGCAGGCGTGTGACATGAGTCACACTCCGGCGGCTGTAGCACACTCGAGGCAGAGCAAAAACCCTCTCCTAACATCGCAAAGGGTCAAATTCCACACAACACTGCATCTGGACAGAGGAACCTGACGCTGATGTGCTGAATCGAGGTGCTAATGTCGTACTGGCCAAAACCGATGCTAGAAAGATCTTCTCACTCCGACAAGCGCTGACATGGATAACTCCTCTCTCTGCAATCCTAGGAAAGTAACGTGTTGTCACAACACCATGACAAAACTGCTCCCCCTATCACGCACAAGTCTGCTACCATCTGAAGGATGGAGCTCCGGCTGCTGCCATGGTCGCCGTCTCTACACCTCAAGGAGCATGCCAATGCTCATGACACCGCCACAAGTCCCAAACCTCAGTCTCTCCTCTCTTTGTTGCATAGTGGCGCATCAGGGTACGCCAGAGGGAAGAGAGTGGACGAGCAGCATGCAGCCATGGATGAAGTGGCAGAGCTGGCCTCCGAGGCGGGATGGAGCACCCTAAAGCACAAGGGTGTACCGCTACAAGGGGAGGAGGACTGGCACACTCAGCCAGACCTGCACAGGTGGACAAAGATGAAGATGGAGCTACTGATGCAGGTGGAGGAAAATCCGTTGTGGAAATAGGTGTAGAAAGAGGAGCAACGATGGAGTCGTCGAGAATGATGATGGCGGAATCTGAAGGCATGCTCACCTCTCCCATAGTGTCTACATTGGATCTTAAACTCGCAACTGGTACAAGATCCTCCCCTCGGATGGGTGTGCGAGATTCTGATAGTGGATAGCTCATCTTCATAGTGGGGCTCCTTTGCGTAGACAGTCGCTCCCACACTACCATCACCTCCTGCTGTGCATCTCTGTACGCTCTTGTAACTAAGCGTAAGCTGCCTTGGGCATGCGGAGGTGGCCCATGTCTTCCTTGCATAGCAACAACTCTACCTCACTGAAAGCTACACATGCAGACTTCTAAACTCACAGGTACAACTCCATCTGCGTCTTTGCTGCTGAAGACGATGGAGCTGGTGCTGCTCATCCTTCTGGGGGTCCACCAAACTCACAAATATGCTAAGGTGCTGGTCAATCGGACGCAATTAAAGGTGTCGCATCCCAACTGCAACTCATGTATATCAGACGAGGAAGGATGAACGATGGCATGCCGAGAGATAAGGAGAAGGTAGAGTCGTCAGAGTCCACGGAGCATGTGAAAATGTCGTCCGTGTAGGTACCACCACTCTTATCGTTGATGTGATCAGTATGGTCACCAACGAATAAACACGCGAGGGAAGAACTGAGTTGATGCTGATGAGATAACTCAATTTTCCTGGTCTGATATGCTGCACTGTCCTCAGCTGTTGGCATGGTGGATATAGCTATGCAGGACTCTGGCTCTACAACTGATCCAATGTCAGTCAAGGTAACTAGCATGCGTAGCTGGCGCTCATCCAACGTCTCATCGGGAAGACCAAACGCTGTCACTCCCTCGATAATGGAGCGAGGATCATCACCCAAGTGTGTCATGTGCCTCACTGCTTTGCCGTGTACATGGGAGCCCGTAGACTCTAGGAACATGGGTAACTCCTGATGCTCAAGCTCGTCTTTGGGTAGCGCTGATGACAAGGTCGAGCATACTCTGTTTGCTAAAACACATATCCCGGTGATCTCCCATAATAACAGTGCTCTCAAGAAAGCCTCCACATCTGAAAGACCACCCGATCCACTCTGCTCCTGCACTGTGACGCTACTGAGGTGGTCTGAGCCTGCTGCACCAACTCTCCCAGAAGTCCGCAAGAGGCATCCTAGGCCATACGGGGCTCCTTTGCAACCAATCAAAGCCGCAAGTGGAACCACCGAGGGACTCGGAGGCTGCACCACTCTTGATACAATCTGCTGCTGTTGAACATCCAGCTTAGGCCCCAGTGTGGTAGTTGACTTTGATGATTCGCATGTCTTTTACACTGTGTCCGCTGCCGGGTTGGTATGAGACTCCCCCGGAAGTCTGCAAGAGGCATCCCAAGCTGTACGGGGCTCCTTTGCCACCACCGGGCTGCCACCGGTTAGAGCCATGAGTGGCCCCACCCAAGGACGTGAGGCCTACACCACTCTTCACACAATCTGCTGTTGGAAAACGTCCGGCTCCTGCTCCAGCGTGGATGTCGAAATCGATGACACACATGTCTCCACCATCAATGCCATGTCTGGATCTGACTCCACGTCATGTGTCAACACCGTGGCATCCGCGTCTGCATGAGGTGACTCTGCGATGCTGCTCATAGGCAAAGGTGCTAACCCTGTCTATACTGATGTAGCTGGAAGTCCTCGACAGCCACTCTCCCCCTTGACAGGATGAGCAATGGTAACCCTGGGAGTAGACAATCTGTCTGAGCTCTATCCAACACGACGAGTCGTACGGTGACGACAACACCATGCTCGGGACCGTTCACCAAAAGATTAATCATCCAGAGGGAGCGTGGTGGCAAAATGAAGGCGAGAGAGAGTAGTAGCCACTCTGGATGGATTGGAGGGTGAAGCTGAAGAAGCATGTTGAGGCGATGCGGAAGAAATAGATACAGATGAGGGTAGGGAAGCCGTTAACAGAAGCAGCACACTCGGTGACAACAAGGTTACATAGTTGCTTCATCATCCGCTTTAGGCCGTTGATCTTGGCCAGCATGACTGCCAGAGGTCCGGTGAGTGAACCCGCCAACGCCGGCAGATCCTTATCCTATAGGGGACATGTACTCTCACGGGACTGAAGCCAAGGAAGATGCCAGCCTCGAGGACACTCCAGTATCCACTCCAACCGTGACTTCCATTACCACAATAGTAGAAGACAAATGCACAAGACGTCTGCTGCCATGTCTGTGAACTCATCTCGAGTGCCTGGCCATGGGGGTGCAGAGAGCACCTGCTCTCGACACAAAAGCACCAAGCCCCGAAGACTATGACATTGTTGGACACCATCACTGTGACGAGTAGTGGTGCTAAGGTCAGCAATCGTGACCTGACCGGATGAGCTGCAATGCCACAACACGTCCGGAGAAACGTGCCGTTGACCGGCAGCTGCTGCTATTGCAACCACTCCTCAACCTGCACTCGTTGTGACTTGTGCCAGCCCCAAAGGTGTTGCTGAAGGTGCAACAGTTGGTATTGCTGGTGCGGACACAGGCACTATGAAAGCTGCTTTGGTGACAAGAGGTGGGCGGTTGCAGTTTTAGCTACAGCTCCATCGGTGAGGGGAAAACATATTCCTCTCGATTTGATCCTAGGTGGCAGGTGCGTATTTTTTTTTGGTTCACCAAATACCCCGGTGATTTCTCAGTGACCCATCCCTCAGGATTTTCATGGGTGTCCCTCACTTGGGTTCCCTATCCCCGTTTTATCTTTTTTTCCTTTTGTTCACCGTACACTCCGGTGATACAGCTGGGACCCTTTGCTCGCGGTTTTCTAGGGTGCCCCTTCTTTTTCCTGGTACCCTCCTCCCCCCCCCCCCCCCCCCCCCC
>SZWC01003624.1:143880-164063 GCA_023375785.1 Penium margaritaceum
AGTCAACCACACACACACACACACACACACACACACATACACACACACACACACACACACACATGAGCTACCCACCCAAGCACAGAGGCTAGGCCTAATGTCCCTCTGGAGCAGAATGAAGGTCAGAAGGTCTCCTTATTACATTGCAACATCCTAGCAAGTGTTTGGTTCTTGACCATTCCAGGAGTCATGCATATCATACACAATTCAGACAAAAAGAGGGTCTCCTCATGACACTAGCGGTACCAGTGCCCAGGTCTTGACCACTACAACCAATCCAATAGGTGTCTGTATGCCGCCTACAATGGCAACATCAACCAACATAGAGGAGGGGGATCTTCTCGCAACACGCGTGCAACTCACAATGTGTTTGGGTCTCAACCACTATGAGTAATCTAGCTCGCATGCACATGCCACATGCAGGTTGGCCACAAACTAAGACACACGATGACATGGTCTCCTCGTAACACTGGTACAACCCACCAAGTTTCCAGGTCTCAATCAATACAATGCTACCGTCCACATACAGTTGTGCAGGCACGTAGCATGAGCCACATGCCATCTACTGTAGTATGCTCATAGCAGAGCATGGACCCCTTGCCATGCATCTCCCATGACTTCGCGTCAATTCCAGGTCGCCACAACACTCCCCTTGGGCAGATGAACCTGACGTCGATGTCCTCAATGGAGATGCTGATACCGTAGCTGAAAAGATAATGTGCGATAAATCATGTGGTCTCTCCATCACGCAGAGTTAGCTCCCCCTATCATGTACGAGTCTGCTCCCACCCTCAAAGAGGAAGTGGTGTCTCTGGCTACAACTCCTCACGTTACCCCTACATCACCCAGAGAGTACAAATCCTTGTGTGACAGCCAATGGTCCCAACTCACAGTCTCTCTTCTCTTTGCTCTACCGTGATGCATCCGTGTATGCCAGAGGAAAGGGAATGGGCAAGCAGCACGCGAGCGTGGATGAGGTGGTGAAGCTAGCTTTTGAGGCAAGATAGAGTACCCTGAAGCACAGGGGTGTACCGCCACAAGAGGAAGAGGGCTGGAATGACGAACCGGATCACCACACACAAACATATGACAATGGAGCAGCTGAAGCGGGTGGATGAAGATGGGTGATGGCAATAGGAGTAGAAAGAGGCGTGATAATGGAGTCGACAGGAACAAGAACGGCGGAAACTAAAGGCATGATCGCCTCTCCTGTGGTAGTGTCTCCACGGAAGGTCATACTTAGAGGTGGTACAGGATCCTCCCCGAGTATGGGTGTGCGAGATCCTGATAGTGGAAAGCTCAAGCTGATAGTAGTGGTTCTCCAATGCTTTGACAATCACTGCCGCGCTGCCATCACCTCCCGTTGTAGTATCTCTACATGCTCCTATAAGTCAGCGTAATCTCCCTCAGACATGTGGAGGTGGCTCATGTCTGCCTCGCGTAGGATCAACACTGTCTCACTGGATGCTACACACGCAAAATGTAGAACTCGCAAGTACAATGCCATGTGCGTTGCTGCTGCTGAAGATGATGGAGCCGGTGTTGCTGCATCCTCCTGGTGGTCAACAAAACTTGCAATATCCTGAGATGTTGGACAGTCCAACGCATCTGAAGGTGTGAGATCCCGACCGTAGCTCGTGTCTTTCGGATAAGGAGGGATGAGCGGTCATGTGCCAAGAGAGGAGGAGGAGTCGGCAGAGTCTGTGGAGCATGTGGAAATGTCGTCCGAGTAAGTACTGCCACTCTCAACATCGATGTGATCTTCATGGTCACCAACAGATGAACTCAGCTCCTACCAACAAGGTGACTCCATCCGCGTGGTCGGATCAGCTACACTGTCTCCACCTACTGGCATAGTGGACACGATTGTGTTGGACTCGGGCTCAACGAATCATCCAATGCCACTTAAGGCAATGAGCAAGCGTAGCTGGCGTTCACACATTGTCTCGTCGGGAAGACTAATTGCTATAACCCACTGAATGATGGAGTACAGATCATCATCTGAATGCGTCATGTGTGTCGGTGCTCCGTCGTGTGTACTGAAGCCTACAAACTCAAGGAACATGGGTGACTCCTGACGCTAAAGCTGGTCCTCAGGTAGCGCCGATGACAAGGTTGAGCCTGCTGTGTCTTCTACAGCACATATCTCGGTGACATCTCTCATTAATGCTGCTCTCAAGAATGCCTCAACCTCTTAAAGACCAGCCATTCCACTCTGCTCATTCACTCCAACCACTGCCGAGCTGGTGTGAACCTCGTGCACCAACGCCCCCAGCAATCCGCAAGAGGTATCCCGATCTATAGGGGACTCCTGTGCCACCGCAAGGCAGCCACCGGTCAGAGCCGCGAGTGGCACCGCCTAGGGATACTGAGCCTGCACTCTTGATGCAAACTGCTCTTGTATAATGTCTTACTCCTGCCCCAGCATGGATGTTGACATCGATGACACGCATGTCTCTTACACTAAAACCTCCGTCGGGCTAGTGTGATCCTGCTGCACAAACTCTCCCAGAATTCTGATAGAGGCATGTCAATCTGTACAAGAATCCTGTGCCACCGCCGAGCTGCCACCGGTCACAGCTGCGAGTGGCACCCAGGGACTTTGGGCCTGCACTCCTCTTGATGCAACCTGCTGCTCTGGAAGATCTCGATCCAACTCGGACATGGAAGTCAAGCTCGATGACTAAGGGTGCACACCAAATCCTAGGTTTGCGTGTCGGATTCGCAAATCCGGGTCCAAGATCCGGATTCGCGAATCCGAATCTGTAGAAAACGATTCGTTCAAGATTCGCAAATCCTGGGTCCAAGTCCTTGGGGGTGGGGGGAGGGAATAGGGGAGGTGGGGGGCGGGGGGCAGACGGTAACATGAAACACCAAGGAGTCCAGGTCGACTCCTCGCCGAGCTAGCCCACGGGCTTTGCGGCGCATGCAACTTCCAGCCAGTGGCTGGAAGTGGCTCGCCGTGAATGCTGGAGCTGGCAGCCACGGGTGTTTCGGCAAGTACCCTGAGGCTCGAATCCAGCCTCGGCATCGAGCCTTGAGAGGCTCGTCATTCTAGGACTGCCAAAGCAATCTGTGACCAGCAAACCTTGCCAGGCTCGTAACCGAGCCTGAACCTCCTCGTCAGTTCAAACACACGAATCAGTGCATTTGAACAGTCGCAAGGCATCTGCAGGTGCCCTGCCAGCAACGGCTAAAAAAAATTCTGCTACGACAGGGAGTCGATCTGGCTCACTTCGTTTTGTATTTTCACGTGTTGTGCTGAGCACATGGAACCGTGAGAGGATTCGCAAATCCACAAGGATTCGCAAATCCAGACCCGGATTTGCGAATCCGGGTCCAGGAACGGATTCGGAATCGCAGATCCGGATCCATCCTCATATTCGCAAATCCGACCCGGTGTACACCCTTAATGATGACACACAAGTGTCCACCATGAACGCCACGTTGGGATCCGACTCCGCATCATGTACACTCACTGTATTATTTGCATCTGCCTGAGCTGACGCCTAGGTACCACGGTACGGCGAGGGTGAGGGCCCCGTCGCTACGGTCACAGGAAATGCACGATGACCACACCCCCCCTCGACAGGTACAGCAACGGGGGCCGAGGAGGTGGAGGATCTGTGAAAACTCGCACAACCACAACGTGCGCAGCACTGACGTTGATGATGACGTTATGTGCACACATGACTGGAGCAACTACATGAAGGCATTTCATATCAAGGAAGCATTGTGGTAGCAGAAGAATGGAGAATTCAAAGGATGGTGGTAGCCTAGGAAACGCCGATAGGTGGAGCTGGAGAGAGACCATCGGATGAAAAAGGAGGACAAGATGGAGGACATGAGATCAAGGGGGCCATCGACAAACTAGTAGCAGAAGCACACTTGGTAATGATGAGGTCACAAAGCTGCTACACCATCCGCCTTAGGCCGTGGATCTCGGCAGATATGGTCGCCCGAGGTCCAGCTAGGAGATCTACCAATGCTGGTAGATCCGCATGCTGTGGAGGACACATACTTAGGCGAAGGCCAAAGCCAAGGTGGATGCTATTTGCAAGGGCGCGTCCAGCATGGACGTCAACCGTGGCATCCATCACCATAGGAGTAGCATGCAAACGTGCATGATGCCTGCTCCCATGACTGCGCACTCATCTCACGTGCCTGACGATGGATAGGTGTCGAGGACACTTGCTCCGGGTGGTAAATACCAAGTTGCGGGAGAGGACATTATCGCTCTTGTAGGTCGCGGCAACGGGATGACCAAGTCTGAGCAGACGAGACGAGCTGCACTACCACAGCACGCTCGGAGAAGGGAGTCTGACCTATTGCGGCTAACGTTGCTGCTTCCACTAATGGAGCAAAAACTCCTCCAAGAACATAAGGTGTGGCGGCTACAGGTGCGCCTGCTACTCCATGCGGTAGATGGCCCAGCCCTTGTAGATGGACAAACTAAAACACACCGTCAATCTAACGGAGTGAGGTGCAGGGTCTAGTCCACAGGCCCTAGCCAGACGCCGGTACACGATGGGTCTCGAAACAAAAGTCGCCACCAACGGTTGTCTGCTGTCGGATGTGAAGGCAAGGCTACAAACGCTGCTGCAATTGTCCCTCACTATGAAGTTGTTGAAACTCTACCCGCCACTACTACTGATACAACAAAAGCTACTACTGTTGCCGCAATAGTAGTAGAATTTTTTATCCTTTGTTCTTTTTCCTTCTTGCCCTCACCCCTTTTTTTCTTTCCTCTCTTCTTGCCCTCACCCCCATTTTTTTTCTTCACGTCCCCCCTATTCTCGATTGCCCCTGAACTAGGGGAAAGTGCATACAAGAAAAGAGGGAGGAGTTGTCCGGCTTGTTCGGCCGGTCAACCTCGCTTGCTTGCTCACACGATGTGCGAGCGAGCCCTATGGCGGAAGGGGGTAGGGGGGGTCCGCCCCTCTCTTGTCGTCGGTTGGCCGACAGGGCCAACGGGACTGAGGGAGTCAACGTTGCGGACAGGCCCCCTCCAAGGGGGCCCCTCTATGCGGACTCGAGGGGGGCCCTCCAAAGGGGGGCCCTCCGAGGGGGGGCTACAAGGCCCTCCTCGCTTCGGCAGTAGTAGCTGCGACGGCAGGTGCAGCTGTTGTAATTGCTGTTGCTTTTGTTGCTACTCAGTGTAGCTATAGCTAGTGGTTCTTGCTGCTGCTGCCACTGCTGCTACTGTTGTGCGCAGCCGCTGCTGCTATTGTTTGTTGTTATGCGCGGCTGCTTTTGCTGTTGCTTGCTGCTACCGCTCCTACTGCTCTTGCTGTGTGCCACCGCCACTATCGCCGCCACTACTACTGCTGCTTGCTGTTGCCATCATTTTTGCTGTTGTTGAGCACCACCATTGCTACCACCCTCCCAGCTGCTGCTGTTGCGTGGTATAGCAGCTGCCATTGTTGCTGCTACAGTTGCAGGCGTAAGTGTTGCAAATGTTGTCGCCCGCTACTGCTACTGCTGCTACCGCCGCTGTAGGTGTTGCTATGAGCAGCTACTCTGCCGCCACTGCTCCTGCTGCACGGCATAGCAACTACCACTGCTGTTGCTACCGTTGCATCTGCTGTTGCTACTATTATTGCTGCCACAGCTGATATTGCTGCTATGCGCTGCTCACCGCCGCTATGGCGTTCCCGTGCAGTCACTTTGCGCTTGCTCACACTGTTGTCGGTGTAGCGCCACGTGGCGCGTTCTCTCTTTTTTTTGCCAACTGCTGCTCACACGCCCCTATGTGCTCTGATACCAAGTTAAAATCAATTAGGGCATGCAGGCCCATGCAAACACAAACATGAGCTCTGAGTGTGAGTGCAGTGCAAAAAAGCAAGAATTTGGCTAAGTCCGGAACGCGGAACATGAAAGAACAAGGAGGGATTACAAATGAGCCCCTAGCGGGTTTATGTAGGAGCACCGGCAGCTAGCTGCACCGAGCCGCGTCACCTTTGAGCCCAAACGAGTTAGCGAGAAGAGCACATTGTAGAGACCATGTGAACAACAAAGGTGGTCTCTTTGAGGCACCTGAATCGCTCTTTGAGTGCTTGGGACTTGACCACCGAGAAAAGACGAGCAGTGAAAAAAACACTCAAAATAAGTGACTTGACATCACAAACATCTTTATAAACATCAAAAGCACTACTATAGACATCGGGTCTCCTTGTCGCATCAGTATAGTCCACCGGGTGCGCGGATCTCAACCCACTGAGAAAACTCTCCTAGCTCCGGACAAGCCAACCGGGGTGTCAGAGCGCATCGATCGCATCTCACCGGTGCTGTCGTAGGTGCTGGAGAAGTCTCGGGAAATTCCAGAGGCCCGTCGTGTTGTCACGCTCTCCTCTACCCTATACCACCAACGTGGGGTATAAATGGAAAACTAGGCAGCAGGTTGGGGCAGCACCGTTGTTTGTGCAGCATGTGGGACTCCACGCTCATTCCTTAAGTTTGCTGCCCCCTCAGTCTGCTGCTCTAGAGACCAAGTCTGGAAGCTCTGGGTTTGTTACTCAAAAATGTGCGCGCCAGTGTTAGCCCCAGAAAGCAGCTGAAAACTGGAGCATACCATAATACCGACGCTGCAAACGCAGTCGCGCGGTGAGAATCAGCTAGAAAAATAGCAACAAAGAGTTACGGCTGCCCGAACCCAGGCAGTGCCTACGACGGTCCATCATGCCAAACAGTACCACGCAACAAGAGACATGGATCCTAGGCAGAGCATGATGCTGCAGACGTAATGGCACAGTCAAAAACAGCATTGGGTGCATACAGACAGCATCTGTCGTGGCAGTGACCACCGGTGGCCCGACCGCCAAGGAGGTGTGCCGATGGAGCTCAGCACGTCGCCGAAGGGAGGAGGCTCTAGAAAACTGCGAGTAGGCCTCAGTGTGCATCGGCTCCACCGGACGACATTCCAGCAGCGTCGAGTCTCACCATCAGTCATCTTCACGCCGATGTACACAAGCCGGGAAGATACATGTAGCGGGGGGGGTGGTTTGGCCCTCCCTCCTCGTTGAAGCAAGGGGTGGTTGCGCACCACCCCTCGCGTCAGCGAGGGCTGGCCGGCGGCCAGCATTTTGCTGGCCGCTGGCCAGCTCACTGCCGGCCGGCTAGACGGCCGGCGGCCGGCCAAGCGACCGGCCGGCCACCGGCTGGCCAGTAGCCAACCACCCATCGCGGCCTCAGCCCGATCGGCGGCTGAGGGCCCACGAGGGCCTCGAGGGTGAGGCCTCGTGGCCTCGTGCCCTCGCCCCCGCTTGCCCTCCTTGCAAGCAAGCAAGCGAGGACGAGGGAGGGGGACGAGGGACGAGAGGCAAGAGAACTGGCGTGAAATCGCCAGCGTGCCTTGCACGCAATGATTTTGTGCCAGAATGTCAAAACGTAAATTGAAGTTCGTGTGCGACGAACTTCGACATAAAAGTAACAAAACAACTCGTGCGAACCCACGAGTTTGAGGTAAAAACCCCCGTTTTGGGTCACAAAACCAGGGGTAAGGTTAAAAACAGAAATGGGCCTCCGGAGACTCAAAATATTCGAGTCTTTCTGCTCTAAGTTGTTGATGATGATTGCCCCTCAGTCCTGCGAAGGGGGTAAGCCCCTGATGCGGACTGAGAACACCAATCTGCGAAGTCCAACGACGACTTCAGAGCAGGAGCTGGAGACTTGACCTATTACAGTGGTATCAGAGCTAGACGACCCTCGTGACCAAGGGTTTGATGGAAACGGCGGCTACGTCCTATATAAAACGCCGCCGGCAGCTACAAGCAACAACAGAAACGCCAGAAGGGACTACGGCATCTGCACTTCACGGATTGAAGCGCCGTAAAGTGCATTAGAGAGCTTGAAAAGATTTCTACTTGTTGGAGATCCTGCCTTCCAGCCTCCCCTCACTTCCAAAGGGCTAGAAGGATTTTTGTGAGGCAGGGTGGGAGTTTCCACCCTCAAAAACCACATAATTCTCCCCATTTTGAAGGCTTCTTCAAAACTCCTTCATCCAAAAATTGGGACAGCGCCCCTTCCCAAGCTTAGGGACTCTCACGGCCTGAGAGCACCCTAAAAAGAAGGAAAGTGGCACCTTGAAGATTTTTGGCGGCTCGCCAACGCCGCCGGCTCAAGGGAGACGCCGCTCAAGAACGCAAGAGGCGTCAAGGAGCATGAAGAGAAGACCAAGGAAGACAAGAAGACAAAAAAAGGACAAGAAGTAGGAAGAGGGAGTGAAGGAGTTGCTAGGATTTACTACAACTCCTTTGCAATTCTTTGCCTTTGTCTTGTGAGCGACACTCACATTCGTTTTGTCATTCCCTTGCATTTTAATTTTCTGTTTTCCTAGGTACTAGTCCTTGCCAATCGCCGTGAGTCACGGCTTAGGAAGTCTAGTTCCAAAAACCCCGACCTTGTGCCGACATGGCGGCCTAAGGAAAACAGAAATTGAATTTTTAATTGCCTCACCGATCGTGAGAGCAAGGGGTTTGTGGGAGGCCATTCCTCCTTAACGTTGTGGGGTGATCCTCACAACGGTCTTCACATGCTAGTTGCAATGGCGACAAGATGGCAAGTGCCGGACCATCCAAGAGCAAGAAGGGCAAGGTGGTGACGGCCTCACTAGGAGCTCTCGGCGGACTCCAAGTTTTGAGAGCCGCCGCCGCAAGCACGGTTGCCAACCAAAAGAAACCGTACCACCAAAGGTATCCGTACCGCCAAAGGCAACCAATGCCAACCTCGGCAATACAAAGAAGCATGCAGAGGTCGAAAAGGTGCTCGACAAGCACGTCAACACGCACGTGGGCGATCCCCACGCCACATACGACGTGATGGAGGAGGATCTCCCGGAGGGGGACCCCAACGAAGAGCACGACGCCGACAATGGCAAAAGCGACAAGGATCGCGACCATTGCCATCGTCGTGTGGCGAACTCAAGCCGTTTTCTCGAGAAGGGCAAGGCACCCGCTGCATTGCCTGAAGCTGCCAATGGCAGTGATGCCGAGAGTAGCAAGGGCGCTGAAAGTAGCCACATGGGAAGTTCCTGCGAGAACGAGCCAGACGACTTCGCTAAGAAGGCATTTCGTGATGACCGTCGTAGGCTCGCGGAGTTTGTTGCTGAGGCCGCAGGCCGACTCAAGATCACCACCGATAGTGGAGATACGGCACCACTCGGAGGAGTGGGGGCTGACCCGCCTTCCTACGATGTGGCCGTAATGGATCGGAGCAGCACCCATTGGAGCGTCGTCGCTGACGACAGCCTCCTCCGAAAGGTGGGACTCCTTAGAGGCGTGTATGTGAAGAATACCCTCCTGCAGTGGGTAAGGGTGCACGGATAACACGAGGCACTGGAGGCTATCGTCGATGCTCTGACAATATCAGAGCTCAAGTTCGTATTCGCCAACCTGCTGGCCCACGTCAGACAAAGCATCGCGAACCTTGACCGTGATCGCCAGCTGCAGCGCCTGGCTGCCCATGAAGCAAGCCGCCAATGCAACAACCTCAACAAGGCATTGCAGAGCATGACCCAGGTGTGGATTCAGTAACAAGCGCAACGTACCGCAGCTACGAATGCCACTACCGGTGGCAGCGACGACTTGCCTACCTTGACGACTTCGGGGTCGGTCATGAACACGTCGTTCCTCCATAGTGTGGAGATCTTCCGGAAGGGCGTGAAGCTGACCGACTGGCTGAATCATAAGGAGCACGTCCTAAGGGTCCACAAGGCTCCACTCAGCCAATGGGGCGACCTTGCCAGGACTCGGCTTGAAGACAAACTCTTCAAGTATGTGGTCAAGGAGTGGAGTGCGCAGCAGTTGCACCTCGAGCGGCAGCCCATGCCGTGGGAGGCCTTCTGCGGGATCATGCATAAGAAGTACATCCAATATGAGGAGGCGCTATGCACCTTCCACAAGATCAAGGATTTCAGGCAGCTGGGCAGCTCGCTCGGATCCTACTTGAGCGAGTTCACCGCACTCGTGGAGGAAGCCAAAAGCTTCACCAAGGGCGATGGGACTTATGCCTTCAAGTACCCCGAGTGCATGCTGCTGGAGTACTTGCGTGATGGTCTCACCAGCGAGAAGCTGAAGGACAAGACCACCACGATAGCCACTGGCCAAGCTTGGACAAGCTGGAGGGCGTTGTGCGACTACATGAGCGAAGTGTATTCGGTGAACTCGAAACACTACTCTGATGCACGGCCAAACGCGCGTGTATAGCAAGGCCGCAACACGCGCATGGACACTGCGGGGGCTGGTGGGTCTGTGAACAGCGAGGCGGGGTCAAGGGCAAGCAGCCTGCAAACCCTCTAGCCAAAAAGGCTGGCGGACACAAGGGCCCCAACAACAAGCGCAGCCGCAAGAATGACGAGCTGCAGGCGGCGCGTGAGCGTTGCAACGCAGCCTTCCGCGAAGGGCTCTGCCACAACTACATGCAGCCGTGTCACTTTAGGGCTCAGTGCCCCGAGGCTACTGGAGGTGGACAAGAGGCTGTGGCATTAGCTGCAACAGCAGCACCTCGTGGGAATGGTGTGGCAGGAGGCCGTGGATAGGGCCATGGACAGGGTCGCGATCGCGGCAATGGGCCCGGCCGTGGTAACGGACAAGGCCATGGGGTGGATTTTCCCCACCCCTCAGTGACGTTAGTGGGGACCACTGAGGGGTAAAACAGGATCACGAGTGTGGGTTCATGTTTTCACATGAGGATGTTAAACAATTTGAGTTTTTTACGAGTTCAAAATTTTCTGTTGTTTTCTCTCCTCTTGTTGAATTGCATTCTACACTTGCTGACCGACATTGCCCACTGAACCCTGTATCTCCGGACGAGATGTATGATCGTACATGCTTAGTGGTGGCGACACCAACCACTGTGCAAGAGTTGTGTGACACAGTGATTGAAGCAAATGCCCTCAAAGCAATGAGTTCAATCACGTTCACGGTACCTTTATTTGAAGATTTTGACCTAGTAAAATTTAAAGACTGGAAGGTGCCAGCCGAATTCACACATGCCCACAAGATGTGGACTCGGGTGGGTGAATCATGGGAGTTGTGATGCCCGTCGTATAGATTCCGTGTTCATCACAAACTCGGCTTGTCGTCATCAACCCTGTTCACTCAGAACAGTAGAGGCAACATGACGATGCAGTTCAAAGGACACCTAGCTGGTTCTCCCGTGAACGTACTTTCTGACACTTGAGGAGACGACTCTTTTGTTAGCCTTGGCTTTACCCGACAGGTTGGCCTGAAGTATGAGCCATCGAATGGCGCAGTTGTTGTCGGTGACAACCGTACGGTACCCATGATCGGTACTTGTAAAGCAAAGATTTGTATTCAAGGGTACACACAAAGTGTCACGTTGAAGGTACTCAGCCTTCTTGACCCGTTTGACATGGTGCTAGGCGATCTCTGGCTCCGTGAGAACAAGGCTCCAATGTGCTTTGAGTCATAGCGTTTGATCCTTCGAAAAGGATAACGCCGCTTTACGTTGATTCTGAGTACATAATCATCACCGAACTGACTCAAAGTCCATGCCAGCTTGTCTACGATGCAAGTCAAGAGACGTATTTGACAAGGTTGTCGATACTTCTTGGCGTAGCTGGAGAAAATGGAGGACAACATGAAGGAAGACACGCCACAAGACATGAAATCTCTATTGGCGGAGTTCTCGGATGTATTCCAAGACCCACCGGTTAGGCTTCCACCAAAATGACACATGGGCCACACGATTCCGCTGCAACCGGAGGTGACTCCTCCATTCAGACCCATGTATCGCCTTAGTCCAGCAGAAAGGCGAGAGGCCGAACGCCAAATCAAAGAGTACCTTGCAAAAAGGTGGATCGAGCCTAGTAGCTCGCCGTACGGTGTGCCGATCCTTTTTGTAAACAAAAAGGATGGTGGTTTACGCATGTGCGTGGATTACTGGGCGTTGAACAAGCTGACGGTAAAAAATTGATTCCCCCTACCGCGGATTGAGGACCTTTTTGACCGACTCCAAGGCGCAAAAGTATTTTTGTCCTTTGATTTGTCTCAAAGGTACCATCAAATCTGTATTACGGAAGATGATGTGCCCAAAACCACGTTTCAAACGCACATGGGACACTATCAGTTCCGATTGTTATGCTTTGGGCTTACAAATGCCCCGTCAACCTTCCAAGGAGAAATGAACCGAACTTTCGCCAAGAAACTTGGACAGTTCATCTTGGCTTACCTGGACGACATCCTGGATTTCTCTAAATCAATGGAAGAGAACATAGAACACCTGCACGAAGTTGTTGCAATCCTTTGGGAACAGAAGTTGTATGCAAAAGTGAGCAAGTGCAAGTTTGCACAAGATGAGTTGAAATACCTTGGACACATCGTCGGCAAGGACGGCATCCGTGTCAACCCACAAAAAGTCTAAGCCATTGTGGAATGGCCACGCCCCAAACATTTTGGGCAGATTCTGTCTTTCCTTGGCCTTGCAAACTACTTTTGACGGTTTATGCAAGGGTATTCGACCCTTGTATCACCACTAACCAGGCTCATGCAAAACGACGTACGTTGGGAATGGACATCTGATTGCTAGAAAGTTTTTCTCAAAGTCAAAGAGCTTCTATCCACGGTGCTCCTCCTAGCTCTTCCGAATCCATCGCAACCATTGGAGGTGCGATGTGATGCGTCGGTAGTAGGACTCCGAGCTGTCCTCATGCACAATGGTCACCCAGTTGCGTATGGGAAGCTCATCCCCACGGAAACACGGTACAGGACTTGGGATCAAGATCTCCTTGCGGTGGTACACGCTTTCAAGATGTAGCGTTGCTGCCTCGAGGATGCTGAAGGGGGTGTGACAGTCGTGACCGGCCATAATCCATTGGTGTTTTTCCAAACGCAACCGAACCTATCAAGACAATAGGCGCGTTGGAGCAAATACTTGAGCCGATTCTCGTTCACGTGGGAATATTGGCCAGGACGCATCAATGTGGCCGATACACTAAGCCGACAGCTTGTGGAAATTAAAGCAACCACCAAGGTCGGCGGGTGTTTTATGGCCATTGCAAAAACAACAATACAATCACCAGATCCCCTTGGACCTTTGCAGCAACCACCACGAGAGATTATCCATTACAACGGTTTTGTAAATAGGATCCAGATGGGATACAGTGTGGATTCTTGGTTTCTAGACTCTCCAAATCTGGACAATAACGGCTTGGTGGAGGCCGTAGGAATCTTCTGGCACGGAAAACAAGTTTTTGTGCCAAACTCGAGAGACCTTCGAGCAAATATTACCTCCCAGTTCCACGACCCGCCGGTCGCAGGTCATGTGGGACCCCAAAAAACCAGACAGGCACTCTCGGAACACTATTGGTGGCCATGATGGAGAGTCGATGTCTGTATGTATTGCACGGCATGCCACCCATGTCTTCGGAATAAGGCTAGTAACACAAGGCCTACTGGACTTCTCCAACAGCTTCCCATTCCTGGGACTCCATGGGAGTGCATCAGCATGGACTTCATTACTGGTCTTTCGGACACAGCCCGTGGCCACGATGCAATACTAGTGGTTGTGGATCTTTTGACGAAGATGAAACACTTCATTCCTACAACCACTGATGTGAACCCAGAGGAGACCGCTTGTCTCTTTTTCTAGGGTGTTGTAAAGTACCACGGCTTGCCGTTGCGCATTATCTCCAATCAAGATCAAACATTTGCTAGTAATTTCTGGCAAAAGATGCACGAGTAATTCAGTAATGAGTCGCAAATGTCGACAGCATTTCACTCTTAAACTGACGGACAAACCGAGTGCATGAATCGCACTCTAGAGCAGATGCTCCACATGTACGTGGACCCTGCCATGCATGATTGGGACAAATTCCTAGCACCGGCAGAGTTTGCGGTGAACAACTCGGTGAACGAGTCCACACAGTTCACACCGTTTGTGTTGAACAGTGGTCGGCATCCAGTGGTACCCTCTTCATTGGTGAAGAGTGGGAGTACAGAAGGACAGGTTCCTTTCGCTCAAGCCTTTGCCAAGCGCATTGACTCCTTGTTACAGGAGGCGAAGGGTCACCTTCAAGCAGCTCGGCAGCGACAAAAGGCATATGCCGACAAAGGTCGCTGGGAGGTCTCATTTGACATCGGTGACAAAGTGTTGCTTAGCACTAAAAACCTTCGGCTGAAGTCGCCAAGGGCAAGAAAACTTTTACCAAAGTGGATGGGGTCATTTTCCATTGTGGCACGCATCGGGCCAGTGGCATACCGATTGCTACGTCCGCCAAGTATGAAGATACATGACGCGTTTCATGTGAGCCTGCTAGCTCCGTATACTGTAGATGGAACCGTTTAGCCACTGCCAGTAGTCCTTGCTGCCGACGGCCAATACGAGTTCCTTTGCCTACTCTAGCACCGAGAACGTACTCTTCGGTCGCGCGTTGTTAGGGAGTACCTCGTTCATTGGGCCGGTTGTGGTCCTTAACATAATTCATGGGAGCCTGAATCTCGGTTGCCCACATGGGTGGTCAATGAGTAGTGGAGCAAGCTTGCAGATTGCACAGATTGACACATGGCAGGAGGTACCACCTGAACACAAAAAAAGTAAACAACATTCCCACAGAGCAGCATTCATAGATAGCGACCATAGGAGGTTGGGGACGTCCAACATGGTTGTCGCGCAGACGCTCTAGCCTAAAGGGGGGAGGCCGCTAGCCGTGCTGACCTACAAGTTGCAGCTTAGGCTCAAGTAACATGCATGTGTTCATGTCAAGCTGGTGATTGAAATTATTAATTTTCTTTCACAATGTTGATGACTCACTAACTGACAATCCTGCTTGTTGTTCATGAACGGAGACGGTTCATAATAAGTGGGGAGGCATGTAGCGGGAGGGCCGGTTCGGCCCTCCCTCCTCGTTGAAGCGAGGGGTGGTTGTGCACCACCCCTCGTGTCAGCGAGGGCTGGCTGGCGGCCAACATTTTGCTGGCCGTCGGCCAGCTTGCTACCGGCCGGCTGGATAGCCGGCAACCGGCCAAGCGACCGGCCGGCCACCGGCCGGCCAGTCGCCAGCCGCCGATCGCAGCCTCAGCCCGATCGGCAGCTGAGGGCCCACGAGGGCCTCACGGGCGAGGCCTCGTGGCCTCGTGCCCTTGCCCCCGCTCACCCTTCTTGCAAGCAAGCGAGCGAGGACGAGGAAGGGGGACGAGGGACAAGAGGCGAGAGAACTGGTGCAAAATCGCCAACGTGCCTCGCATGCAATGATTTTGCGCCAGAACGTCAAAACGTAAATCAAAGTTCATTTGCGACAAACTTCAACATAGAAATGACAAAATAACTTTTGTAAAAACACGAGTTTGAGGTAAAAACCCCCGGTTTGGGTCCCAAAACCAGGGGTAAGGTTAAAAATGGAAATGGGCCTCCAGAGACTCGTTATTCGAGTGTCCCTGCTCTGGGTCGTTGATGACGATTGCCCCCTAGTCCTACAAAGAGGGTAAGCCCCTGATGCAGACTGAGAACGCCATTCAACAAACTCCGACGATGACTTCAGAGTAGGAGCTGGAGACTCGACCCGTTACAACACAACACACCACAATGAGAGATACGCAAAAACCAACACTCCCCCATGACTCACATGCGTAGTGCACATGTGCGGGCAAAAACACTGTCAACAACCACACTCCCCCGGGGCACACAGGGAGATACAGGCAGGGACAAAGAGAGCCACTCACGAACGCACGCCAACCAAACTCACAGCCTTCTTGAAAGAGTCGCACTTTAGCGCCTTGGTCAAGGAATCAGCCGGCTGCCGTGCTGTCTCAACCCACACAATGCTGATGCTTCTGTCATGCAACAACTAACGCACATAGTGATACTCAACATTGATGTGCCTTGTGCGTGTGTGATGCACGCCGTCATTGTCAGCGATGGCCATGGCACTCTTATTGTCATAATGCAACATGATGGATGCGACGGACTGGCGCAACTCTGACAACAGATGACGCAACCACACACTGTCACACGCACCTGAGCCAAGGGCCACGTACTCAGCCTCAGCACTGCTGTGTGCAATGCACCCCTGCCGATCAAAAAGATCCAGCCTATGCGACTCTTACCATCTGGAATGCTGGCCCAGTCATTGTCGATGTAGCCCACCGCGATGACAGACGGCTGGCGGCGGAACATGAGACATCGCCGAGGAATGGAGACGACGTAGCGTAGTACTTGGATTGTGGCCTTGAAATGGAGGTGACGCGGCTCATGAGAAAATTGAGCCAGGAGGTTGACGGCAAACGCGATGTCTGGGCGTGTCATCATCGCCAGGAACATCAGTAACCCGATGACTCGTAGATACGTGGTCAGGTCAACTGGCTCTCCCACAACGGCAGGATCAGGACTCTTGACCTTCACCTGGCCATCAAGTGACATGGGTGAAGATGCACTGGGCACGAGGGGCAGGTCCTTGGCGAAGCGAGTGGATAGGGTCTGCACATAGGCAGCCCGGTGGATGTGCAGGATGCCCTGGGAGTGATCATGCTCGAGCTCCATGTCCAAGAAGACTCGGGCAGACCCGAGATCCTTCATCTGGTAGGCGGTGTGCAGCATGTCCTTGACACGCTGGACAGCGGCCATGTCAGGCGGCGCAATGAGGAGATTTTTGGCGTAGACCAGGACAGCAGCCAAGGTCTGGCCTCGCGGGCTGACGAACAGTGCGGGGTCAGCGGTACCATGCTGAAGGCCGCCGCAAAGGAGCGTGCTGTTGATCTCCTCGTTCCAGCACCGAGGTGACTGCTTCAGGCCGTAGAGGGCCTTCCGCACTCGCCAGACTCTCCTAGTGCCGTCGTCGAAGCCTGGAGGTTGCACCATGTAGAGCTCCTCACCCCCCAGTCAACCATGGAGGAAGGCGTTGCTCACGTCCATGTGATGTAGCTCCCACCCATGTTGGGAAACCAGACTGAAGAGTGCCCGGCTTGTGGACAACCGGCCAACTAGAGCAAAGATCTTGTCGTTGTCAACCCCAGGGACCTGAGCAAACCCCTTGGCTGTGAGGCGGGCCTTGTACTTGTCCAAGGACCCATCGGGCTTCCATTTGCGCCGGAAGACCGACTTGGCACCTATGGCCTTCCAACCTAGAGGGAGGTCGACGAGGTCATACACTTGGTGCTACCGGATAGGAGCGAGCTCATCAGCGTAGGCAGCATCCCAATGTGTGGCCTCAAGAGAGACACGAGCCTCCCGTAGGGTGGCTGGGTCCTCCGGGTGTGCTATGGAGCGGACTGAGAGAGCGTGTGCATCTCGAGCTCTAGGTGGGATGCGTGCGAGGGCAGCCATGACAGCATGCTGATGCTTGTGATGAAGCATGGTATAGCCTAATGCAGAGCTAGGGTGAAGGTCTGTAATGATAGTCGAAGTGGTTAGGCCGAGGGCCTTGGTGCCAGGGTCCCCACTCACGACTATAGGAGTGTAAGAGACACGTGGAGCGGCAGGGGGCCGAGATGCCACAGGACGAGGTGCTACGGTCTGCACGCTCACTGATGGCCTGGGTCGGAGGCTGCCGCCTGGGCCACGCGTGTAGCGCAGTAGGGCAAGAGATGGCCCCGAGACTAATGGGCCGACGGAGGCAGATGGGGCTGCTAGCCCAGAGGGACCATCGGACGCGACTGGGACTGCTGGTCTGGAGGGGCCAGTGGACGCGATGGGGCCTGATGGTCCGGAGGGGCCAGCGGACGCGATTGGGGCCGCCAGCCCGGAGGGGCCAACGGGCGCGACTGGGGCGGCTGGCCCAGAGGGACCAGTGGACGCGACTGGGGCGGCTGGCCCGGAGGGACCAATGGACCCAACTGGGACCGCCGGCCCGGTGGGACCGGTGGATGCGACTGGGACAACCGCCCCGGAGGAACCGGTGGATGCAACTCGGATCGCCGGCCCGGAGGGGCTAGTGGGTGCAACCGAAACTCCTGGCTCGGAGGGGCCAATAGGCGCGACTTGGGCTGCTGTCTCGAAGGGGCCAGTGGGAACGACTAGGGCTGCTTGCTCAAAGGAGGTAGCGGGCACGACAGGGGCTGCTGGCTCGGAGGGAGTAAGTGATGTGCCACCCAGAAGCAACGGAAAGGAGGTTGAGCTCAAGACCGGGGACGAAAAGGACATCGGTCAAGAAGACATCAACGGTAGGACCACGGAAACGAACGACACCAACGCCGCGGACAGGTAACACTTGTCCGGAGCCTGTCCAGACACATGATACATCGCAAACAGGGCCAAGTATATGGTAGGCCTCACGAGAGGCCATCATGTCATGCGTGGCCCCAAAGTCATTGATCCAAGTCTCTGCCGAGTCCTAGACCGGAGTCGCAAGATCGCTAACGGTCACATGGCAGCACGCAAGGGACGCAGACGCGGTGGAAGGAAGCGTGAACCGAGACTGCCAATCATCAAGCCACGCGACGTCATCACGGAGGGGGACAAAGGAGACCACGGGAGACGGCAAGACAGACAAAGAGGCAGGACACGACCGCAGCTCAGTCTCAGTCATGCAAGGTGAGGGGGACGAGCAGGAGGTGACGCAATTCGCACTTCCCTTGGGAGGAGGGCGAGGCAGGTCAAGCTGGAGCGCAATGAGTTACTCCAATTGTTGCTCACGCATGGACGACCCAGCAATGTAGACTCAGTGCGGAGTGACAGTGCCGAATCCCGGATAATACGAGGACTGCATCGGTGAAGGGAACGGGGGCCCCGACGGCTGCGGGTGATGCTGCTGCAGAGCTGGCGCCGGCTGGAACAGTGCGGCTGTCGGAGGAGTGGAGCTGCTGGACGAGGTCAGGGTATCAGGGCCAGCAACAGCGACAGCGGCAGAGGCGAGACGGCACTCCCGCTGGCGACGCATGGTGGCAATGACGCGCGCCTCATCTGTGGGCAGCGGGCACGTGTACCACCCGTGCCCAGGCTGGCCACAGTTGTGGCATAGTGAGCAAACATCGCTGGACCCAATCGACTGCTGCTGCTGCTGCTGCTGTTGCTGATCCTTGCCCTTCTTGCTCCAGCATTTCTTCTTCCCCAGCAACGAAGAGCTGGTGGAGATAGCTGCTGCAGGGGAAGCGACGGCCACGGAGGCGACGGCAGGGGAGGCTAGAGCCTCTATGCGGTGAAGGCGGGACTCTAGGCGAGCTTCCTCAATCCTCAGGAAGAGCTCATATGCCCAGGGCATGAGGGTTCCCTAAGCCGCTATGGTGGAGAGGACGTCCGGGGAGTAGTGCATGAAGACGTCCGCATACGCGTCATTGGCGCCGCGCTTGATTGTGAGGAACACGGCCATAGGGGGTGGAGAGCAGAGGTGCCGAGGTGACGAAGGATGTCCTCAGCCCGCTGCCAGTAGGTTGTGACTGTCTCGGTCTCCCTCATGGGGAGGGAGTTGAACTCCCGCAGCAAATGGCTCGTCTCAACGTCGCTGGAAAGACGATGGGGGCGAGTGAGGACGTGCCACGCGGCTACAGGGTCACGGACGCTGATAGCGGTAAAATCGCCAAGAAAGGGCTCTAGGGCCAGGCGAGTGTTGTTCTTCTATGCCCCATGGCCACTGCTATGGCTTGACGGACAGGTTGGGCATGCACTGCTCCCTTGGAGTAAGTCCCCCAGACCTTGTTCGTGGTGCAAGTCCAAGCGAGACACCAGAAGTGTAGCGCAATGGATAGCATGTTGGACTTAGGGACAACAGGTCCTGCGATCGAGCCTTGATGTGCGCAGGAGGTTTTTTGACATTCTAGCACAGGGGAAGTTTCTTAGACATTTCTCCATGCATGAGGAGAGTGCGCCACTTGGCGGTCAGTGGATGCGCCAATTGGCGGACTGGTGAGGTGGTGTGGAGTGACCACCCCAAAAGTGTCACTACCCACACACCTTAGAAGCCAGGCCTAGGACTATATGTATCAGGCTCATTCCTCATTCTAAGTACACAATCTGGCCTTAGATGCTCCTCACAGAGTTGTCCAACTAAGGAACAGTATAAAGAAGACACTGGTTGGTCTAAGCCCCAGGAGTTAGTCTTTGACTAGCACCTCGCGCGAAAGTGACCAAGTGTTAAGTGGACACAGTTGCTAGCAAGTGATTGCCTAGGAACTGCTCAGTGTGGAACCGTGATCCTGAGGGTGATATCTTCTCCTAGCTGAAATGCTAGGAGCGGACGGCAGGTGCTATTGTGTCGGCCCTGTTTTCTAGTCCGTTTGCCTCAGGCCGGTTGACAA
>SZWC01003624.1:173741-187837 GCA_023375785.1 Penium margaritaceum
ACATCCCCCTTGGGTACAACCCTCTCCACCTCCTCCTTTGGTGGATACGTCACCGGGCGATGCCACAGCGCTTATGCAAGGAGATGTGGCCGCCCTACACATGGAGGTTGGGAACCTCAAGCGCATGGTCAAGCAGCTCTTTGACCACGTGACTTCCGAGCGAGCTACCACCCCGCCGCTCATGTCACCTCCCACTTCATCTCCATCCTCCTCCCCATCCTGCATCCCTTCCTCTGACGATGCTAGTATACCAGATCTCTCGTCTACATCCGTCGCCCTCCGTTCCGTTTTGGAGGCAATGGGCATCATACCGATGGANCGTCTTGCACATCGTGCACATGCAGCACCACCAGATGCGACTGTGGGAGGAGTCACACATGACAAGACCCCCTCGTCCCCTATCCTTGGCTTGGTCTGCCGAGTCCCCACAGCTCCTGCCAAGGTGTTAGTCGTGGGGGGGATGGTTTGGCCGTTGACGACCGCGACGGAGCTTGGCATTGGTGAGGCGACTGTTGTGGAGCGCAGGATGGTTGAGGCGGATGACGTTACACAGCAGGCTCAGTTAGCAGAGTGTTCGGCAGAGGGCGACGTCCGTCGTGACGGAGACTTTTCGTCAGAGGAGGACTGGTCCGATGCTGAGTCAGAGTCGGGGATGGAGATGGTGATCGTTGATGCCTTGGCGGATGACGTGATAACGGCCAATGCCGAAGCTGTGCCCAACAATGTGCACGCTCCCGCATTAGCTGGTGTAAAGACAACTGCCATGGTGCCAGGAGCAGCAGCAGGAGGAGCAGGTGATACAGATGCTAATTCTTGGCCCACAACAGACGCCCAGGTGGTTCTGGCAGATAGTGTTGGGCAGCAGGAGGAAGTGATGGACTGCCAGGACGAGGCAGACTTCATCTACGAGGACCACTTGTCTGTTGTGCAGTGGTCAGACGCAGGGTCGGAGGCAGACGTAGAGGCCCAGTGCGTTGCCGTATTTGTAGTAGCCGCGGCACGAGCACGAGATGGCCCCTCGGTGACAGCAGACGTCCGCATGTGTGACATGGAGGATGCAGAGCGAGTTGCGGCCGTTCGTCTCCTCGCTGCCCTGACCAATGTCGCAGACACCATGGCGGTTCCAGCCGATGACGAAGCTACTGTGGTGGCTACTGTTCGTGTGCCTGAGCGCCTACGCTCCGCGGTCAACAAGTAGGAGGCAGTGGTGGCTCGAGCGGAGGCGCACGTGCAGAGTCCCATGGTCGAGCTCCAGGAGGCCATCAGTCGCTGTTACACCATGGATGTTCCAGCACAACGGACTGTCGAGGAGTGTGTGGAGGATGTACACAGGCGTCTCGAGGCAGCTGAGTGGTCTCTATAGGATGCAAGTCTGGGATAGGCTGACCTCCAGCAGCACGTTGATGATGGGCTGCGCACCAGGGGTCACAAGGAGCACCACGACATTGACCGCACCTTCGATGACCACGACGTCGCCGCGGATGCAGCTATACCTACACATGCTGACGTCCAGCCAGCAGCTGCCGGCCGAGCGACAGGTGTGTCACATGCAGCCGGTGCCTTCGCAGCAGTCGTTCCTATAGCCCCAGACGACTTACATGGCGACTCATTGTCTTGCGCTCCACTTTATTAGCACTTCGTGGCCCAACGGCACTTCAGTCAATGACTGACGTAGAGGACGTCGACTTGTGCGATGAGCAAGCGCAGCTCCACTCCTTCCTACCGGGCGAGAACGCGAGGCTACAGGAGGCTCTGGCTCGTGCCAACGCGCACACTATCGAGGTCCACCGTCAGGTTCGTTTCGCGACTGACCGTCTACATGCCGTAGATGCAGCTAGCCGGTCGACTGCCGCTTCAGAGCTTGTCGAGCTCCACACGCGCCTCAACGCTGCAGAGGCCGCGAGGCGATATGCAGCTCANNNACATCCCACCAACATCGTCGTCATCCTCGCTATTGCTGTGCAGGGGTATGTGGCCATGGGGGAGCCGTGCTCCCTCCTCACGGATTGTGTTGGGAGGAGCCATCAGCTTTGCTCGTACTTTCAGCCTCTGCAGCCCAGGGGGAGTGTTGGTGTGTGGACTTTGGCCTGACACCCTTTTGAGGGCAGTGAGGTTACTTCGGGTGCAGCACGATGCTATGGTCGAGGTTATGCTGGTCGAGACCCGCGCACCTGGTGAGTTTCACCGGTGTGATGTGGAGACCCATTGCCCCCATGTGTTATGTATGATCCATGCAAGGTTATGCTGGTCGAGACCCGCGCACCTGTTGAGTTCTACCGGTGTGACGTGGAGACCCATTGCCTACATGTGTTATGTATGATCCATGCATGATGTGGTCGAGACCCGGACACCTGGAGACATTTTCCGGGGTCACGAGGAGACCTTGTTTCTCTGTCTCTCTTGCATGATGTTTGACACGTAGGTGTGTCATTCACTTTGTGCATGGTCGAGACCCGGGCATTTGGTGGGATCCACCATTGTCACGAGGAGACCCTGTGTTGTGGTATGCTTGATCAGTGCTCGCTATGATTGGTTGCCTGAGCCATCATCTCTTGCCTTCGCTCAGACATTGTTATGTTGACAGTTGTGTCAGCCAGGGGGAGTGTTCGTGTGTGTGGCTTCCACCTGTCACGAGCGACGGCAAGGAGAGCAGCAGTACAGGAGAGCGCAACAACATGGTCCCGGATGCAGACCCCGGAGACACCGACGCGTCGGTAGGTGGTGGACCACCCACTCCGAGCTGACCGACGACTGCCCTAGCGTCGTGGATGCTGTCTCAGACCTCCTGCAGGTTTTCTGCAGCCTATCCTTGATGGGACGCAGCTGGCACCGGAGCACCGGCGAGTGGTGGCTCCATCCACCAGCAGCTGCTAGAGAGCTGCCACGACGCCCTGGGTGCTTGCCGGGGTGCTTTGCGGTTTTTCTGCAGACGCTAGAGTTTTCTCGGTGGACTGGCTCTTGAGCCCGATTTGCATATTTTGCAGTTTCTGTCCACCGATCAGTGCCGGACTTATGCGTGTAACGATTCGTAGCATCCGGCTTGAGATTCTGCATCTCTAGGTTCAGACGGCGCAGCGTTCTGATTTGTCTGCACAGAGTTACGGCTAAGACAGTGTTTTGGGCCTGTTTTAGGACAGACCTTGCACTGCCGCGTGCGACACCTGTCGTGTGCCGCGGCAGGTGTTTATGCTGTGGACTTGTCATTTGTTATCTCTCTCTGCAATTATATGTAGATTGATTTTCCTGACACTCTGCACGTGTCCCTACCCAGACCCTTGCAGTTTCGTGCATGACTTGTGACTGTCGTCACACACTGACTGAGCGCTGACGCTTAGTTAAGTGGCAAGCGGTTAGGAAGGTTCCAGGAAGGTTCTCACAATGATCCCTCATCAAATGCCCTCCTTGATTGCAAAGTTGGAAACAATATCACCTTCTCAACGATGGCACCATCAATGTTGCATACAAAATCAATGCCCTCAATCGGGGGAGAGGGGTGATGCAGTGACCAGGTGGGGATGATCACGGGTACTTACTGCTTGCAATTGGTGTTGGTTTCTGCGCATCCCTCATTGTGCTCTGTTGTGTCCTCCCGGCTTGTGTACATCGGCGTGCAGATGACTGACGGCGAGACTCGACGCTGATGGAGCGTCATCCGGTGGAGCCGACGCACGCTGAGGTCTACTTGCAGTTCGCTGGACCCTCCTCTCTCCGGCAACGTGCTCAACTCCATTGGCAGGCCTCCTCGGCGGTCGTGCTGCCGGCGATCACTGCCACCACAATTGCTGTCTGCATGCATTCAGTGTGTCCCGTTGCGTCTACATCGTCATGCTCTGCCTAGGGTCCTTGTTGCATGCTATATGACCCTGTTCGGTATCATGGACCACCGAAGGCACTGCCTGGGTTTGGGCAGCCATAACTCTTTGCTACTATTTTTCTAGCTGATTCTGACCGCACGACTGCGTTTGCAGCGTCGGTTTTATGGTATGGTCCAGTTTTCAGGCAAAACAGACGACGTCCGGGTTTTGGGCTGTCGGGCGTCTGGCACGGCTCACCGAGAAAACCCTACCAGCCAGAAAATAGGTCCACAACTATTTTCTGATTGGCTGGTTAGCTGAGTAACAACTTCTACACTAGTGGGGGGGAGCTAGAACTTGGAGGGGTCTCCCATTGTTGCTCATTCTTGATTCCTAACCAGTTACTTTCAGTTTTCAGCTGCTTTCTGGCGCTAACTCTGGCGCGCGCATTTTTTAGTAACAAACCCAGAGCTTCCAGACTTAGACTCTAGAGCAGCAGACTGAGGGGGCAGCTGACTTAAGCAACGAGCGTGGAAGCCCACACGCTGCATCAACAACGCTGCTGCCCCAACCTACTGCCTAGGTTTTCCTTTTTGGTATCAGAGCCAGAGCGTAGCAGCAGCAGCAGAAGACTGGCGAACAGGTGCCAGACAACGCCGGCGGACCCCCATACGCGCCAGTGCAGGGGAAATGCTGCCGGATTTTTTCCAGCAGCATTGACCCGCCTGGTGGCGGTGTCAGATTTCTTCCCATGGCCACTGGGCCAGGGGAAATGCTGCCGAACGTTTTTCGGCAGCACTGACCCCCACGCGTGACGCGAGGAGGTGAGCGGCAGGCGGCGTCTGACGTCTGAGGGCGATGACGCAAGCGGCAACGTCACCCACGTGCAGTGACTGGCACCACCAGCAACAGCAGGCAGAAGCAGCAGCTCGCAGCAGCCCGCAGCAGCAGCAGCTCGCAGTAGCAGTAGCAGTAGCACGCAACGGCAGCAGCAGCACACACCAGCAGCTCGCAGCAGCAGCACGCAGTGGCAGTAGGCAGCAGCCGCAGCACGCAGCAGCTACAACAGCGGGCAGCAGCAGCAGCGGGCTATAGCAGCTACTACAGCGAGCTGTAGCAGCTGTTGCAGCGAGCTGCAGCAGCAGCAGCAGTGAGCAGTAGCTGGCAGCTGCTAGCCGTGGCTACTGCTGCTCGCTGCTCGTAGCGAGCGAGCAACGCGCAACAGCCCGCTGCTACCAGCGAGCAGCAGCTCGCTGCTGCCAGGCGAGCAGCAGCCCACTGCTCGCAGCAGACAGCGGGCTGCTGCCCGTTGTGACAAGGAAAAAAAAAACAGAAAAAGGGTAACAAAAAAAATCCCCCACCCCCGCACCTCGTTGCAGCAGCCCGCCACAGCAGCGAGCAGCTGCTGTAGCACGCAGCAGCTGCAACAGCGCGCAGCAGCAGCAGCGAGCTACAGCATCCACTACAGCCGCAGCAGCTCGCAGCAACAGCAGCTACAGTTGCAACTGCAACAGCAAGAGCAACAGCAGCAGCTATTGCAGTAGTAGTAGCAGTAGTAGTAGCAGCAGCAGCAAACAGCAGCAGCAGCAGCAGTAGCACCAGCACCAACAGCAACACCACCAGTAGTAGCAACGGCAGCAGCAGCAGCAGCAGCAACTAGCAGCAACAACAGCAGCAGCAGCAGCAGCAGCAACAGTAGCAGTAGCAGCAGCGGCTGTTGCAGCATCAACAGCAACAGCAACAGCGGCGGCCCCAACAACCGTCGCTACTGACGTCAGCACCCCTCTGCTGACATCACTGCTGATGTCACTGCTGACGTCATCAACAAAAAAAGAGAAAAAAAACGGGGGGGACGAAGGGAAAGGGGGAAGGCCAAAGGGGTGGGCAGAATCCCCACCTCCCCAACCTATTGCTGTCATCAGCGCACTAAGACAAAAAAAACACACACCAGGGACACTAAGTCATGGCTGGGAGTCCCGGCGAGGAGGGATCCTCCTCTGCTGGGGGGATCCCTACCCCTCCTTTCTTGTAGCGACTGCAGCAGTAGCACCCACCGCCGCTGCAGTAGTAGCAGCCGCCGCCGCCGCAGCAATAGCAGCCGCCGCCGCCGTAGCAGCAGCAGCCGCCGCCGCTGCAGCAACAGGAGCAGCCGCCGCCGCCATGGCAACAGCAATTGCCGCCGCCGCACCAGTAGCAGCCGAAGCAACAGCAGTAGCAACAGGAGCAGCCGCCGCCGCCTCAGCAGCAGCAGCCGCCGCCGCTACAGCAGCAACAGCCGCCGTCCCTACAGTAGCAGCAGCAGCACCTACAGCAGCAGCAGTAGCAGCAGCAGCAGCAGCAGCAGCCCACTGGTAACGTTGGCGGCAACCCTGACCCTCTCGCTGCTCTTCAGCAACAGCTCGCCGCCTTGACGCAGCAGCTTACAGCGCTACAACCGGTCGCCCCCCACACCGCCACTAGTGTGCTGCCGTCGTTCATCCCTCCAGGGCACGCTAGCCCTGCTGTGTCCGCTGCCACGTA
Source organism: Penium margaritaceum (assembly GCA_023375785.1). Lineage (NCBI taxonomy): Eukaryota > Viridiplantae > Streptophyta > Zygnematophyceae > Desmidiales > Peniaceae > Penium > Penium margaritaceum. The sequence continues at coordinate 180,056 of SZWC01003624.1, forward strand.
CCACCTAGCAGAGCAGCAGACTCAGCGCCAACGGTAGACAGTGACCTCAGTCCTTGGCCCCACTCTGGGTGCCGGCCGTAGGCAGGACTTTGAGACACCGCCGCCGCCGCTTCAGGCCGACGAGTAGTTCCGGAGCTGGGAGCTCAGCTTCCGGATCTGGGCGCAGGGTGAGGGTCTGTGGGCCTACTACACCCTCCCTTACGACTCCACCCAGGCCGATCAGCTGTATGACGCTGGTCGCGCCATCCGTCCCCTTGTACCAGTCGCCCCCCCAGCTTCCCGCCTTGCCCTGGAGCCCTTCCTCGACGACTTCACCGTTGGAGATATCCCAAACCCTGCAGCCGCATGGCACGTCCTCACCAGGCCCCATCGCCTGTCCAGCGACACTGAGATCAGCCGTCTGCTCCGGGAGTTCAACTCCCTGCACATGGGGGAGACCGAGACGGTCACCGCCTACTGGCAGCGGGCGGAGAACATCCTCCGTCGACTCGGCAAATCTGCTCCAACCCCTCTGTCCGCGCTCACCATCAAGCGCGGCGCCACCAGCGTGTACGCGGACGTCTTCGTTCACTACCCTCAGGACGTCCTCTCTACCATGGAGGCCCAGGGCACTCTCATGTCCTGGGCATATGAGCTCTTCCTCCGCATTGAGGAAGCTCGCCAGGTTTCCCAGCTCCACCGCACGGAGGCCCTTGCATCCCCTGCCGTCACCTCCCCTGCCGTTGCCTCCACGGTCGTCGCCTCTCCCGTCGCAGCTACCTCATCGCCTTCGGGGAAGAAGAAGAAGAGTCGGAACAAGAAAGGCAAGGGTCCACCGCAACAGCAGCAGCAGCAGTCATCGACCGGGTCCAACAGTGGTGGCTCGGTCTGCCACAACTGTGGCCAGCCCGGGCACGGGTGGTACACGTGCCCTCTCCCGACGGACGAGGCGCGTGTCATTGCCACCATGCGCCACCCGCGAGAGCGCCACCTTGCTTCTGCCGCCGTCGCTGCTGTTGGCCCGGACACTCCGACCTCGTCCAGGAGCTCTGCTACTCCGATAGCTCCGCCTGTCCCGCAGACACTCGCGCCGCAGCAGTACTACCCGTAGCAGTACTACCCTCAGCCGTCGGCACCTCCGCTTCCTTCGCCGGCTCCGCCCTCCTACTACCCGGACTCCGGCGCCATCACTCTGCACTCCGTCTACACTCTTGGGCCGTCCTCCTGTGAGTGTCAGCTGGAGCAGTTCATCGCGCTCCAGCTTGGCCTCCCTCGCCCTCCTCCCCAGGGAAGTGCGAGTTGCGTCACCTCCTGCCCTCCGGCCCATCCTTGTATGACTCAGACTGAGCTGCGGTCGTGTCCCGTTTCCTCGCCTGTCTCATTGTCTCTCGTGGTCCCCTCCACCCCACTCCTTGACGACATTGCGTGGCTTGACGATTGGCAGTCTCGTTTCGCGCCTCCTTCCACCGCGTCCGCATCCCTCGCTTGCTGCCATGTGACCGTGAGTGATCTTGCGACCCCTGTCCAGGACCCTGCTGAGACCTGGATCATCGACTCCTGGGCCACGCATCACATGACGGCCTCTCGTGAGGCCTTCATTATGCTCGGTCCTGTCCGCGATGTCTCCGGTGTCCAGACGGGTTCCGGACAAGTGTTGCCTGTCCGTGGTGTTGGCGTCGTTCGTTTCCGTGGTCCGGCCGGTGATGTCTTCCTGACCGATGTTCTCTTCGTCCCTGGTCTCGAGCTCAGCCTCCTATCCGTGACTGCCCTTGACCGCATGAGCATGGACGTTGTGCATTCGCGTGGTGTCGGCACTGTATCGTTGCGTCTGTCTGGTCTTGTCGTACTACACGCCACCGCCCGTGGCAACTTGTTGCACGTTCCTCGCCTCTCCTCTTCCCCTCCCGTCTCCTCCCCGTCGGCCGCCACAGGTCATGTGTTTGTCACCAGCACGCTTTCTCCTCAGCACACTCGCCTCTTGCACCGCCGCCTTTGCCACGTCCACTCTGCTGCCGTAGAAAGCATGCTCCGCACCCAGCCGGCCAAGGGCCTGGACCCGGAGACTTTCCCTCTCCCGTGCCCCACTAAGTGCATTGACTGCGCTTAGGGAAAGATGCACCGGTCCACGTACCCCCTCTCTTCCTCCCGTGCATCGGCCCCTCTTGACCTTGTCCACTCGGACGTCATGAGCCCTCTCCCCACCGAGTCCGTCGGTGAGCATGGCCGCTATGTCCTCACTCTTACGTATGACTATTCTTGCTACCGTTGGGTCTTCTGCCTTCGGCAGAAGAGCGATGTCGCCCGAACCATTCAGGACTGGCTTGTCCTCGCGGAGCGCGAGTGTGGCCGCCCCCTTCACCGCCTTCGCTCCGATTGCGGTGGCGAGTACCTGGGTGAGGCCACGACCTTTCTCGCCTCCCACGGTATCCACCATGAGACGTCTGCGCCCTACACACCCGCCCAGAACGGCGTCTCCGAGCGGTGGAACCGTACCATGGCCGACGCTGTTCGCACCATGCAATTCAAGTCCGGTCTCTCCGATGGCTTCTATTTCGAAGCCATGGCCTACAGAAATTGGGTCTGGAACCGGGTTCCCCACGGTCCCCTTCCCCGCCAGTCCACGCCCTACCAGCACTGGTGCGGTCGGCGCGCTGACCTCCGCCCGGCTCGCGTCTGGGGCTGCGTGGCCGTTGTGTGGCTGCCCGCCCCATAGCAGGACGGCAAGCTCGCCCCCCGCGGACGCCCCTGCACCTTCCTCGGTGTGTCTCGTTAGTCCAAGGCCTGGCGCTTCTGGGACCCATCCCGACACTGCATCGTCGAGTCCCGCGATGCCCTCTTCTTTGACGATCTGTTTCCCCGCGACCTCATCCGCTCCGTCTCGTCTGTGTCCATCCCGTCGCGTGGGGGAGTAGTGAGTCCGTCCTTTGTCCAATCGCTTCCGGGTGACACATCACTCCGTCCCTCTGAGCCGGTAGCCCATGTCGCGTCCGCTGCCCCCCCCGGGCCAACAGTCCCAGCCGCGTCCGCTGGCCCCTGCGAGCCTCCTCCAGCTGCCCCAGTCGCGTCCGCTGGCCCCTCCGAGCCAGCAGCACCTGTCGTGTCCGCTGGCCCCTCCGGGCCGGCAGCCCCAGTCGCTTCCGATGGCCCCTCCGGGCCGACAGCCCCCGTCGCGTCTGCTGGCCCCTCCAGACCAGCTGCCCCAGTCACGTCCGCTGGCCCCTCCGAGCCAGCAGTCCCTGTTGTATCCGCTGGCCCCTCCGGGCCAGCAGCCCCAGTCGCCTGCGATGGCCCCTCCGGGCCGACAGTCCCAGTCGCGTCTGCTGGCTCCTCTGGGCCCGTAGCTCCTGTCACGTCCGAGGGCCCCTCCAGGCCAGCAGCGCCCGTCGCGTCTACTGGCTCCTCCGAGCCAACTGCCCCTTCGGGCCAGCAGCGCCTGTCGCGTCTGCCGGCTCCTCCGGACCAGTAGCCCCGTCTGCCCCGTCGGCCCGTCGGACTCAGGGCCATCTTCTGCCCGACCGCGCTACACACGTGGCCGAGGCGGCAACCTCCGACCTCGGCCGACAGTGAGCGCGCAAACCGTCGCTCCGTGTCCCGTGGCGCCTCGACCCCCTGTGGCTCCACGTGTCTCCTCCACTCTCACGGTCGTGAGTGGGGACCCTGGCACAAAGGCTCTCGGCCTGACCACTTCCGCCATCATTGCAAACCTTCACTCGGGTTCTGCATTGGGCTACGCCCTGCTTCATCACGAGCATCGGCATGCTGTTGTGGCTGCACTCACTCGCATCCCACCTGGGGCTCGTGATGCACACGCCCTCTTCGTCCGGTCCACAGCGCGCCCAGAGGACCCTTCCACCCTACGCGAGGCTCGAGCCTCCCCTGAGGCCGCACATTGGGATGCTGCCTGCGCCGAGGAGCTCGCTGCTATCCGACAGCACCACGTGTATGACCTCGTCGACCTCCCTCCAGGTCGGAAGGCCATTGGTGCCAAGTGGGTCTTTCGGCGTAAGTGGAAGCCTGACGGATCCTTGGACAAGTACAAGGCCCGCCTCACAGCAAAGGGGTTTGCTCAGGTCCCTGGAGTCGATTACGACCAGATCTTTGCCCCAGTCGGTCGGTTCTCCACTAGCCGGGCGCTCTTCAGCCTGGTTGCCCAGCACGGGTGGGAGCTGCATTAGATGGACGTGAGCAATGCGTTCCTCCATGGCTCACTAGAGGGCGAGGAGCTCTACATGACGCAGCCCCCAGGTTTCGACGACGGCACTGGGAGAGTGTGGCGGCTGCGAAAGGCCCTCTATGGCCTGAAGCAATCGCCTCGGTGCTGGAACCAGGAGATCAGCAGCACGCTTCTCAGTGGCGGCCTCCAGCGCAGCACCGCTGACCTCGCACTGTTTGTCAGCCCGCGAGGTCAGACCTTTGCCGCGGTTCTGGTCTACGTCGACGATCTCCTCATTGCGTTGCCAGACGCGGCCGCCATCCAGTGTGTCAAGGACTTGCTACACGCCGCCTACCAGATGAAGGATCTCGGGTCCGCCCGAGTCTTCCTGGGCATGGAGCTCGAGCATGATCGCTCCCAGGGCATCCTGCACGTCCACCAGGCTGCTTATGTGCAGACCCTGTCCACTCGCTTCGCCGAGGACCTGCCCCTCGTGCCTATCGCATCTTCACCCATGTCACCCGATGGCCAGGTGAAGCTGAAGAGTCATGACCCAGCTGTTGTAGGGGAGCCAGTTGATGTGACCACGTATCTGCGGGTCATCGGGTCACTGATGTTCCTGGCGACGACGACGCGCCCAGACATCCCGTTCGCTGTCAACCTCATGGCCCAATTCTCTCAGGAGCCGCGTCACCTCCACTTCGAGGCCGCGATTCGAGTGCTGCGCTATGTCGTCTCGACCCCTCGGCAAGGTCTCATTTTCTGCCGTCAGCCGTCCGTCGTCGCAGTGGGCTACACTGACAGTGACTGGGCCGGCAGTCCAGACGGTAAGAGTCGCACCGGTTGGATCTTTCTGGTTGGCGGCACGGCTGTGTCCTGGCGCTAAGGGTGCACACCGGATCTGATCCGCGGATCCTGAGTTGGATCCGGCTCCGCGGATTGGTTCAAGGCGGAAGATCCGGATCCGCGGATCCGGATCCGGATCCGGGGATCTTTGGACTCTCAGATCGTTCGATCCGTTGAACCGCGGATCTGCCATTTCGGCCGTTTTTCCTTGGTGACACGCTGCAACTTCCTAAAAGGCAACTGTCACAAAGTCCACGACTTTGCTCAACATCTCTTGTACATTCTCTATTTTCACATGTCCACCCTATCTCCCTGGTCCATTGTTGCACCCACTAGCTTCTTCACATGTTTGTTTCAAAGCATCCACATAGCAGAGCACTGATGACGCTAATCATTGTAATTACACTTGTTGCGCTCATAACTGTGGTGAACAATTTCATTGATTGCATAAGGGTTCAGTATGCACTCAGGTATCAAGATGCACACCTTTATTCATGGCATCATTGTGCACTTTGGAAGCAGAAATGAAGGTGCTTCATTCCATTGAATGCATCAACAGGTCATACATTTCAACTGAGCAAATGGGCAACTGCATCCAATACAACATACACATGTAAGATAACTGAAGAGAAGGATGAGCTTTTGATCCGAAAAAATGCTTCACAAAAGTGCTTTTGATCTGAAAAAATGTTTTACAAAAGTGCTCCTCTCTACATTTCTACGACATCGTCATCCCCACCCGTGTTGTCCCCCCCCTCCCCTTCCCCCCCCCAGGCCCAAGTCCCCCATGTCCTCATCCTCCTCGTCGTTGACAAACAGGCTCAGCCCTTCCAACTCCTCTGCTGCTGCTCCAACTAGGGACTCCCGCGCCTGTCGCCGAAGCTCGTTCACACGGTCCTCCTCATCCTTCAACTCCTTAGCCACCACNGCAATGCCAATGCTGCTGCTCTCTCCTTTGCCTCGGCATGCTCTTGCTCCACCCGATCATGGTAGGGACGCATTAGCTGCAGAAGCTTCACCTGCAAAGCTACTGCAGACCGGATCCCCATGAGACCATGGGTTCTGGTGTAGTAGCGGAGCCTGAAGCGCGGGTCCGCGGCCATGGCCAACACATGGCGATCAGTCAGGAGCCGGGCGTACTTCTCCAGTTTTGCAAGTGCGTTCTCCAGCCCCGGCAGCAGGCTGGCCAACAGCTTCTCCTTTGGATCCAGCTTCCCTGCAGCACCCTGTCTCTTGCTTTTTGACACTGCTGCCTCTGCTTTCACCTGCCATCCTGAGAGCTTGTCAAACATGGACTCAAAGAACGGGATGACAAGATTGAGGGTGGGGTATTTGCTGCCACTGACGTCGTCAGTGTAAGCCTTGAAAGGCTTGAGAATGACGGTCATGAGCGCGATGAGGGTCCACTCATCGGAGCTCAACTTCAGCACCTCTCCATTCCGCCCGTACCCGTCAAGCCAGCTTGGCAAAATAGGCTTCAAGTGCAGCACGCGCTCCATCATGTCGAGCGTTGAGTTCCAGCGCGTCTCAGTGTCAAGATGCAACGACTGATAGGTCAAACCCTCAGCCGCCGCACGGTTGATGAGTGACTGCTCACGAGGCGTGCTGCGGGTTGCAAAAACAGCGATGTTGCGTGCAGATGAGATCACTTCAGTGACACTGGGCAGGTTCATTAGGTCATTCACCGCCAGATTCATGATGAGCCCTAAGCAGCGAATATGCCATGCCTTCTCGAATAAGCAGTCTGCAGCGGGGATGATGTGATTGTCAATCATGGCATCGTTTGTGCTTTCGTTGTCCACGGTCAAGCAGAACATCCTGTCCCAGAGACCCCAGGACTTGAGGGCCTCGGACAAGACTTCAAACATCCTGAGTGCAATGGGAATCTTTGGTATAGCGGGGAAAGACAGAGCCACAGCCTTGATTTTCCAGTCTTCCATCCAGTGAGCTGTCACCCCAACGTACTTCATCCTGTTGTCTCCTTTCCAGCCGTCAGTTGTGAAAGAAACTGCAGATTTTACCTCAGACAGCTGCCGACGGATTCGCGTTCTGAAGGCTGCTGCAGCAAGAACGATCTGCTTGGAGATGGTCATGTGCCCTGGCATCACAGCTGCTGGATTGGCGTGCGCGAATGCTTGTTGCAGCCAGTAGGACTCCATGATGAGGAAGCTTACGTTTTTGTCGATGATGTGTTTCCAGACGCAAGTCTGGAAATACTTCTTGTCCAACACGACGCCGACCGCAGCCACGCCACGTGCGATGATGGTGTTCTCCTGATTGACGGGCGCACCTTCTTCAGCCTCGACAGCGACAGCAACCGCCTGGACAGTGGCCTGCTTCAGCGCCTGAGATGCGGCTTCCTCCTTCAGGTGCTTGTAGATGACGGGGTACTTGTTCCGCATGTGCTTCCACATGTTCGATGTGCACCCCTTCTTTCTGGAGTAGTTTTTGGGGCAATGGTTGCACTGCGCACGTGGGTCTTCTTTGGTCCCGGTCTTGGTGAACTCCTGCCACAGCACGGACGGCGTGCCTGTCTCTTCCAGATCCTTGCGTTTCTCACCATGGGACTCGTCACCACTGTTGTCATCGTCGTCTGAAGCTGGGCGACGCAGTGTGCCTGACTCGTCCGCGGCACCATCGTCGGCCATGGTGCCAACGGTGGGAGTCGTCAGTCAGACTGACACTCGTCAGTCAGATACTCTGACTGACGAGTGTCAAGTGACAAGCACTGTGCCTCAGAGTGCTTGTCCACGCAAGCAACCCTCTCAAAGCACGAATGGCGGCCGACGGAAGACCCCTAACCC
>SZWC01003625.1:0-34722 GCA_023375785.1 Penium margaritaceum
AGCATGTGAGCAGGGCTTCTTTTCTTGGTGGAAAATCACCAACTGAACCTCGGATCATGAAGATAACCAGTTGTTGATTCCCCTTATTTTTCTGTGGTACATAGTGTCATTTGTAACCAGAATGTTTGAGCACATGAGATCATGGAGTGTTGTGATTTGTGCCGTTTCTATACAGTTTACTGTGACCACTCGGCCGTGTCCATACTCGTGCAGATCCCTGAGGCAGGCGGCCCTGGTGACACCGGCGCGACGACAGGCGGCGCCCTACCCGTCTGGAGGTGACCGACCACTGCTCCAGAGCCCCAGATGTCACCGGGACTCCTTGCTGTGTCTTCTACGTCTTGCAGGCGCCTTTCGGCGGACTGGGCATGAGACCCATTTGCATGTTTTTGCATTATATACTCGCTGTCAGTCGATGGATGCATGCATGTGACCAGTCGTTGCGTGCGTCTTTTGATTCTGCACGTCTAGGTTCAGACGGCGCAGGATTCTGACATGTGTGCGTAGAGTTACGGCCAAAACAGTGGTTTTAGGCCGGTTTTAGGACAGATCTAGGACTGCCGCGTGCGACACCCGCTGTGCGCCGCGGCAGGTATTTATGCCCTGGACCTGTCATTTGTCATCTCTCTCTGCATTTACTAAGCTATTGAAGCTTATGAGACTTTGCGCGTCTCCCTAGCCTGATCCTTGCTGTTTCTTGCACCTGCCTGCTTGCTAGTGCATCAGCTGACTGGACAGTGTCGCCACGTCAGCAGCAGCAAGGCTAGGAAGCTTCCTAGCAGTTTCTCATGGAGATGATGAAGAAGACTGCAAAACCATAGCACAAAGTCGTGGATATGGCTCTTACATCGAGATTGAGGCGAAATTTCTTGACATCAAACTCGTTTTTTCCACTTTGATACAAGATGTCTCGTCCCGGGTAGAGACGACAAGAACATCTCCATTTTGTACCAAATTGCATGATGCTTGTCTCTATCTCATCTTGGTCGCGCTCACATCCGAGAAAATCTTGCATTTTGCACCATTGCAAGGGGAGAGAGAAACGACAAAGCAAGCTGCCGGAACGCACCCACTAAAAGCCTAACTCACTTTTGACTACAAGCAACTTAAAAGAAAAAAAGAAGCTAAGTCATAACCGTTTTTTTAGCAAACTCTGGAGTTCAAAAGTTAAACCCTTCGATTCTAAGGATAACACATCAATCCTTTGCCACCTTGCCTGGAAACTGTAGGTCTGGACCAATGGATGTTGGTTTTTCACACATCTCTCATTTGTACTTTGTTGTTTCCTCCCGGCTTGTGTACATTGGCGTGCAGATGACTAATGGCGAGACGTGACGCTGCTGGAGTGTCGTCTGGTGGAGCCGACACACGCTAAGGCCTACACACAGTTTGCTTGAGCCTCCTCCCTCCAACATGCTCACCTCCATCAACACACCTCTACAGTCGTGCCGCCAGCAGTCATTGTCGCTGCATATGCTGTCTGCATGCGTCCAGCGCTGTGTTTGACTACATTGTTGCGTCCGTAACGCCATGTGATGCCTAGGGTCCAAATCTGAAGGCACTGTTGGTACCGGGGACTAACGTAGACGCTAGCGGGGTTTAGGCAGTCAGAACTCCTCAATGCTATTTTTCCACTTGATTTTGACCGCACGACTGCATTTGCACCGTGCGTATTATGCTATGGTCCGGTTTTCAGGCAGAACAGACGACGCCCCGGTCTGGGCTGTCGGCCGTCTGGCAAGGCTCACCAAGAAAACCGTGCCTACCAGAAAATAGGTCTCTTTTCTAATTGGCTTAGAAACTGAGTAACAAGCTCTACTGAGCTGGTGGGGGGGGGGGGATTGGAAATTTTGGTTTTTGTGCATCTCTCATTGTGCTCTGTTGTGTCCTCCCAGCTTGTGTACATCGGCGTGCAGATGACCGACGGCGAGACTCGACGCTGGTGGAGTGTCGTCCGGTGGAGCCGACGCATGCTGAGGCCTGCTCGCAGTTCGTTGGAGCCTCCTCCCTCCGGCGACGTGCTCAGCTCCATCGGCAGGCCTCCTCGGGGGTCGGGCCGCCGGCGGTTACTGCCACCGCAGATGCTGCTTGCATGCTCCCAGCGCTGATTCGGACTGTGCCATTGCGTCTGCAGCATCATGCTCCGCCTAGGGTCCGTGTCTCTTCCTGCGTGGCACTCTTTGGCATCGTGGACTGTTGTAGGCACTGCTTGGGTTCGGGCAGCCATAACTCTTTGCTGCTATTCTTCTAGCTCATTCTGACTGCACGACTGTGTTTGCAGCGTTGGTATTATGGTATGGTCTAATTTTCAGGTAAAATGGACGACGCCCAGGTTTTGGGCTGTCGGGTGTCTGGCAGGGCTCACCGAGAAAACCCTGCCTGCCACAAAATAGGTCTAAGACTATTTTATGATTAGCTGGTTAGCTGAGAAACAAGTTCTACACCAGTGGGGGGGAGGTAGAACTTGGAGGGGTCTCCCATTGTTGCTCATTCTTCATTCCTAATCAGTCACTTTCAATTTTCAGTTGCTTTCTGGCGCTAACGTTGGCGCACGCATTTCTGAGTAACAATCACAGAGCTTCCAGGCTTAGTCTCTAGAGCAAGAGACTGAAGGGGGCAGTAGACTTAAGCAACTAGCGTGGAAGCCCGCACGCTCCATCAACAACGCTGTTGCCCCAACCTGCTGCCCAGTTTTCCTTTTTGGTATCAGAGCCAGAGCGTAGTAGCAGCAGCAGAAGACTGGTGTACAGGTGCCAGACAAAGCCAGCGGGACCCCATACACGCCAGTGCAGGGGAAATGCTGCCGGATCTTTTCCGGCAGCATTGACCCGCCTGGCGTCAGATTGTTTCCCACGGCCACGGGGCCAGGGGAAATGCTTCCGGATTTTTTCCGGCAGCACTGACCCTCACGCGTGTCGCGAGGAGGTGAGCGGCAGGCCGCGTCCGACACCTGCAGGTGATAACACACGCGGCGACGTCACCCAGGTGTAGTGATTGGCACCAGCGAGTAGCAGCAGCAGCCTGCAACAGTAGCAGCGGTAGGCAACTGCAGCGAGCACTGGCAGCAGCAGCCAGCAGCACCAGTCGGCAGTAGCAGCAGCAGCTCGTAGCAACTCACAGCAGCAGCAGTAGTAGCCGGCAGCAGTAGCAACGTGCAGTAGCTCGCAGCAGCAGCAGCCTGCAGCAGCAACAGCAGCCTGCAGCAGCAACAGCAGCTCGCAGCAGTAAGCAGCAGTAGCGGCAGTGAGCAACAGCAGGGAGCAGCAGCCGGCATCAGCGAGCAACAGCTGCTGCTGCTCGTAGCCCGTAGCTCGCTGCGAGCAACGGGCTGCAAACAGCGAGCTCGCTGCCTGCTACGAGCAGCAAGCTGCTGGTAGCAAGCAGCAAACTCCCTGCTCGCAGCCTGCNATCTTTTCCGGCAGCATTGACCCGCCTGGCGTCAGATTGTTTCCCACGGCCACGGGGCCAGGGGAAATGCTTCCGGATTTTTTCCGGCAGCACTGACCCTCACGCGTGTCGCGAGGAGGTGAGCGGCAGGCCGCGTCCGACACCTGCAGGTGATAACGCACGCGGCGACATCACCCAGGTGTAGTGATTGGCACCAGCGAGTAGCAGCAGCAGCCTGCAACAGTAGCAGCGGTAGGCAACTGCAGCGAGCACTGGCAGCAGCAGCAGCAGCCAGCAACACCAGTCGGCAGTAGCAGCAGCAGCTCGTAGCAACTCACAGCAGCAGCAGTAGTAGCCGGCAGCAGTAGCAACGTGCAGTAGCTCGCAGCAGCAGCAGCCTGCAGCAACAACAGCAGCCTGCAGCAGCAACAGCAGCTCGCAGCAGTAAGCAGCAGTAGCGGCAGTGAGCAACAGCAGGGAGCAGCAGCCGGCATCAGCGAGCAACAGCTGCTGCTGCTCGTAGCCCGTAGCTCGCTGCGAGCAACGGGCTGCAAACAGCGAGCTCGCTGCCTGCTACGAGCAGCAAGCTGCTGGTAGCAAGCAGCAAACTCCCTGCTCGCAGCCTGCTACCCACAGCGAGCAGCGAGGCTTGCTGGGCCAGACGAGAAGAAAAAAAATAAAAATAAAGGCTAACAAAAAATTCCCCTACCCCAGCAGCAGTTTCCATAGCTGCTGCGGCAGCCACAGCACCCGCAGCAGCACGCAGCAGCAGCAGCAGATGCTGTTGCCACAACAGTCGTAGCAACAGTAGCAGCAGCAGCAGCAGCAGTAGTAGTTGCTGTTACCACAGCAGCCGTAGCAGCAGTAGCAGCAGCCGCAGCAGCAGTAGCAGCAGCTGCAACAGTAGCTTCAGTAGCAGCAGCAGTAGCAATAGGAATAGTAGTAGTAGCAGCAGCAACAACAACAGCAACAGCGGTAAGCAGCAGTAGCGGCAAAAAAAGGAATAGCATCGGCATCAACAATAGCAGCCGTTGCAGCTGTATAGTAGCGGCCCTCACCACAGCCGCTACTAACGTCAGCATCCAGTCTCTGACGTCACTGCTGACATCACTGCTGACGTCATCAACAAAAAAGGGGGTAGAAGGGTAGGGAAGAAACTCTATCGCAGCACCAGTAGCAGATTACGCTACAATAGCTGCTGACGCCAGCTGTCCTAGGAAAACGTCACTGCTGACATCAGCAGCACACAAAACACAAAAAAAAACAAAGAGATGGGGGCACCAAAACCATGGCTAACAGCCCCAATGGGGAGGGGTCCTCCTTCGTTGGGGGGACCCCCAGGGGGGGTACCCCTCCCTTTTCTTGCAATAGCTGCAACAGCAGCAGCAGCAGTAGTAGCAATTGCGTTCTAGGAACAGCAGTAGCTGTAGCTACAACAACAGCAGTAGCAACAGCAACAACAACAGCAACTGCAGCAGCAGCAGCAGCAGCCGTAGTAGTAGCGGCAGCAATAGAAGCAATAGCCCACAGGCGTCGTCGTCGGCACCTCTAACCCCCTGACTGCCATTCAGCAACAGCTCGCCGCCCTGATGCAACAGCTTGCAGCACTAGAGCCACTGGCCTCACAGACTGCCACCAGTGCCCCTCCGCCATTCATTCCTCCTGGGCACACCAGCCAGCTGTATCCGCTGCCACGCATTACCTGGCGCGGCAGCAGACTCAGCACCAGCGGCAGAAAGTGACCGTCGTCCTTGGCCCCACTCTGGGCGCCGGCCGCAGGCAAAAGGACTTTGAGACATCGCCCCCTTCGCTTCAGGTGGGCAAGCAGTTCCGGAGCTGGGAGCTCAGCTCTCGCATCTAGGCGTAGGGTGAGGGTCTGTGAGGATACTACACCCTCCCGTATGACTCCACCCATGCCGTCCAGCTGTATGACGCCGGTCGCGCCGTACGCGTCCTCGTCCCCATCCCTCCTTTGGCTTCCCGCCTGGCCCTAGAGCCCTTTCTTGGCAACTTTACCATTGGCGGAACCCCTAACCCTGCAGCCGTGTGGCACGTCCTCACTCGTCCCCATCGCCTGTCCAGCGACATTGAGACCAGCCATTTGTTGCGGGAGTTCAACACCATGCACATGGGGGAGACTGAGATAGTCATTGCGTATTGGAAGCGGGTTGAGGACATCGTCCGCCGCCTAGGTACCTCTGCTCCACCCCCTTTGGCTGCGGTCCTCACCATCAAGCGCGGTTCACCAGCGCGTACGCGGACGTCTTTGTCCACTACTCTCAGGACGTCCTCTCCACCATGGCGGCCTAGGGCACCCTCATGCCTGGGCATACGAGCTCTTCCTCAGGATTGAGGAAGCTCACTTGAAGTCCCGTCTCCAGCGCACAGAGGCCCTTGCCTCCCCTGCCATGGCTTCCGTGGCAATCGCTTCTCTCGCAGCCGCATCTTCCTCCACCAGCTCCTCGTAGCCGAGGAAGAAGAAGCATCGGAGTAAGAAGGGCAAGGGTCTATAGCAACAGCAGCAGCAACAACGGTCGACTGGGTCCTATAGTGGCTCGGTCTGCCACAACTCTGGCCAGCCAGGGCACGGGTGGTACACGTGCTCGCTACCGATGGACAAGGCGCGCATCATCGCCACCATGTGTCGCCTGTGGGAGCGCCGTCTCGCCTCTTCCGCCGTACCTGTCGCCACCCCTGACGTCGCGATCTCGTCCAGCGGCTCCACGCCTCCGACCGCGACACCAGTCCCACAGACGCCAGCTCCTCAGCAGTATCATCCATAGCCATCGACACCTCCGTTCCCTTCACCGGGGTCTGGTGCCATCACTTCGCACTCATTCTACACTCCCATGTCGTCCACGCGCGAGCGTCAGCTAGAGCAGTTCATTGAGCTTCAGCTCGGCCTGCCTCGCCCTCCCCCCCCAGGGAAGTGCAAGTTACGTCACATCCTGCTCATCCTCATTGCCCTGCATGACTGAGCTTGAGCTACGGTCGCGTCCTACTTCCTTGTCTGTCTCGCCATCCCCTGTGATCTCCTCTACCGCCTTTCGTTTCAATGTTGCGAGGCTTGATGATTGACAGTCTCGGTTTACGCCCCCTTCCACCGCGTCCGCGTCTCTCACTTGCTGCCATGTGACTGTCAGTGATCTGGCGACTGTGGTCTAGGATCCTGCCGAGACCTGGATCATCGACATCGAAGCCACGCATCACATGATGGCCTCTCGCGAGGCCTTTAGTATGCTTGGTCCTGTTGGCGATGTCTCCGGGGTCCTGACGGTCTCCGGGGTCCGGACGGGCTCCAGACAGGTGTTACCTGTCCGCGGTGTCGGCGTCGTTTGTTTCCGTGGTCCTCCCGGTAACATCTTCGTGACCAGTGTCCTCTTCGTCCCTGGTCTTGAGCGCAGCCTTCTGTCCGTTACTGCCCTTGACCGCATGAGCATGGACGTTGTGCACTTGCGTGGTATCGACATTGTGTCGTTGCGTCCGTCCGGTCTTGTCGTTTTGCACGCCACCGCCCGTGACAACCTGTGACACGTACCTCGTATGTCCTCCGCTCCTTTCGTCCCCTCCTCGTCAGCCGCCACGGGCCATGTGTTCGTCACCAGCACGCTCTCTCCACAGCACACCCAACTCTTGCACAGCCACCTTTGCCACGTCTACTCTGCTGCCGTAGACAGCATGCTCCGCACCCAGCCGGCCAAGGGCCTTGACCCGGAGACTTTCCCTCTCCCGTACCCCACGAAATGCGTTGATTGCGCTCAGGGCAAGATGCATCGGCCCACATACCCTCTGTCCTCCTTCCATGCTTCCGCCCCTTTAGACCTGGTCCATTCCGATGTCATGGGTCCTCTACCTACCGAGTCTTTCGGAGAGCACGGCCGCTGTGTCCTCACCCCCACGAACGACTAGTCTCGCTACCGCTGGGTCTTCTGCCTTCGGCAGAAGAGCGATGTTGCCCGTGCCATTCAGGACTGGATTGTCTTTGCTGAGCGCAAGTGTGGTCGATATCTTCGCCGCTTTCGCTCGGATCATGGTGGTGAGTACATCGGTGAGACCACGACTTTCCTTGCCTCCCGCGGTATCCACCACGAGACGTCCGCGCCCTACACGTCCGCCCAGAACGGTGTCTCCGAACGGTGGAACCGTACCATGGCTGACGCCGTCTGCACCATGCGGGTTGAGTCTGGCCTCTCCGATGGCTTCTATTTTTTCTTCCATGGCCTACATGACGTGGGTCTGGAACGGGATTCCCCACGGACCCCTTCCCCGCCAGTCCATGCTGTACCAGCAATGGTGCGGTCAACCAGCCGACCTCCGTCTTGCTCATGTCCGGGGCTGTGTGGCCATTATGTGGCTGCCCGTCCCGCAGTAGGGCGGCAAGCTCGCCCCCCGCGGGCGTTCTTGAACCTTTTTGGATATCTCTCATCAGTCCAAGGCTTGGCGCTTCTAGGATCCCTCCCAACACTGCATCGTCGAGTCCTACGATGCCCTCTTCTTTGAGGAGCTATTTCCACGCGATCTCGTTTGCTCCAACTTGTCAGTGTCCCTCCTGTTGCATGGGAGAGTGGTGAGTGCATCCTTCGTCATGCCGCTTCTGGGAGGCACATCACTTCGTCCCTCCAAGCCAGTAGCCCCCGTCGTGCCCACTGGCCCCTCTGAGCCAGTAGCCCCAGTCTTGCCCACTGGCCCCTCCGAGCCAGCAGCCCCAGTTGCGCCCATTGGCCCCTCCGGGCCAGTTGGCCCAGTTTCGTCAACTAGTCCCTTCGAGCCAGCTGCCCCAGTCGTGTCCACTGGTTCCTCCAGGCTGGCCGCCCCAGTCACGTCCATTGGTCCCTCTAGGCGAATCGCCCCAGTCGTGTCCACTGGTCCTTTCGGGCCAGCCGCTCGAGTCGCGTCCACTGGTCCCTCCAGGCCAGCTGCCCCAGTCGCGCCCGCCGGCCCCTCCAGGCCGGCGGCCGCAGTCGCGTCCGCTGGCCCCTCTTGGCCAGCTGCCCCAATCGCGCCTGCCGGCCCCTTCGGGCCCGCGGCCCCAGTCGCGTCCGCTGGCCCCTCTGGGCCAGCTGCCCCAGTCGCGCCCGCCGGCCCCTCCGAGCCGCCGGCCTTAGTTGCGTCCGCTGTTCCCTCCGGGCCAGCAGCCCTAGTCGCATCCGCTGGTCCATCCGGGCCAGCAACCCCGTCCGCCTCCGTCGGCCCATCAGACTCGGTGCCATCTCCTGCCCTGCCGCGCTACACGCGTGGCCCAGGCGGCAGCCTCCAACCCAGACCGTCAGTGAGCGCGTAGGCCGCAGTACCTCGCCTAGTGGTGTCTCGGCCCCTTGTCGCGCCACATATCTTTTCCAATCCTACGGTCATGAGTGGGGACCCTAGCACTAAGGCCCTCGGCCTGACCACTTCGGCTATCATTGTAGACCGTCATCTTGGCTTTGCACTAGGCTACGCCATGCGTCATCATGAGCATCGACATGCTGTCGTGGCTGCACTCGCATGGATCCCACGTGGAGCTCGACATGCACACACCATCTCATTCCGCTCCATAGCACGCCCGGAGGACAAGGCCACTATGCGCCAGGCTCGAGCCTCTCCTGAGGCCGCACACTCGGATGCTGCCTGTACTAACGAGCTCGCTCCTATCCGACAGCACCATGTGTATGACCTCGTTGACCTCCCTTCAGGTCGGAAGGCCATCGGTGCCAAGTGGGTCTTTCAGCGCAAATGGAAGCCTGATGGTTCCTTGGACAAGTACAAGGCCCGCCTCACAGCTAAGGGGTTTTCTTAGGTCCCTAGGGTCGATTACAACTAGATCTTTGTCCCAGTTGGCCGGTTCTCCACGAGCCGGGCGCTCTTTAGCTTGGTTGCCCAGCATGGATGGGAGCTACACTAGATGGACGTGAGTAACGCCTTCCTCCATGGTTCACTGGAGGGTGAGGAGCCTCCAAGCTTTGACGATGACACTGGGAGAGGTTTGCGGCTACGGAAGACCCTCTACGGCTTGAAGTAGTCGTATTGGTGCTGGAACTTGGAGATCATCAGCATGCTCCTTTGCGATGACCTTCAGCGCAAC
This sequence comes from Penium margaritaceum, assembly GCA_023375785.1. Lineage (NCBI taxonomy): Eukaryota > Viridiplantae > Streptophyta > Zygnematophyceae > Desmidiales > Peniaceae > Penium > Penium margaritaceum. Next base: position 9,449 of record SZWC01003625.1, read on the forward strand.
ACCGCAAACCCTGCACTGTTCGTCAGCCCGCGAGACCAGACCCTCGCCGTTGTCCTAGTCTACGTCGACGATCTCCTCATTGCGTCACCTGACATGGGTGCCATCCAGCGTGTCAAGGACTTACTGCACACCGCCTACCAGATGAAGGATCTCGGGTCTTCTCGAGTCTTCCTGGGCATGGAGCTCGAGCATGATCGCTCCTAGGGCATTCTACACGTCCACTAGGCTGCCTATGTGTAGACCCTAGCCACTCGCTTGGCCGAGAACCTGCCCCTCGTGCCCAGCGCATCTTCACCCATGTCACCTGATGGCCAGGTGAAGCTGGAGATTCCTGATCCAGCCGTTGTGGGGAAGCCAGTTGACGTGACCACATATCTGCAAGTCATGGGGTCACTGATGTTCCTGGCGATGACGATGCGCCTAGACATCGCGTTCGCCGTCAACCTCCTGGCTCAGTTTTCTCAGGAGCTGCGTTACCTCCACTTTGAGGCCGCAATCCGAGTACTGTGCTACGTTCTCTCGACTCCTTGGCAAGGTCTCATGTTCCGCCGCTAGCCCAATGTCGTTGCGGTGGGCTACACTGACAGTGACTGGACCGGCAGTCCAGACGGCAAGAGTCGCACAGGCTGGATCTTTCTTATCGGCAACACGGCTGTGTCCTAGCGCACTTGCAAGCAGGGGTGCATTGCACACAGCATTGTTGAGGCTGAGTACGTGGCCCTTGGCTCAGGCGCGTGTGAGAGTGAGTGGTTGCGTCGTCTGTTGTCCGAATTGCGACAATTCGTCGCATTCATCACGTTGCATTGTGACAATGAGAGTGCCATGGCCATTGCCAACAATGACGGCGTGCATCACACACGCACAAAGCAAATCAACGTTGAGTATCACTATGTGCGTTCACTGTTGCATGACGGCAGCATCAGCATTGTGTGGATTGAGACAACACGGCAGCTGGTTGACTTCTTGACCAAGGCACTGAAGCGCGACTCGTTCAAGAAGGCTGTGAGTTCGGTTGGCGTGCATCCGTGAGTGGCTCTCTTTGTCCCTGCCTACGTCTCTGCGTGCCTTGGGGGAGTCTGGTTGTTGACTGTGTCTCTGCCCGCACATGTGCACCACGCCTGTGAGTCATGGGGGAGTGTTGGTTTTCGTGCATCTCTCATTGTACTCTGTTGTGTCCTCCCGGCTTGTGTACATCGGCGTGCAGATGACTGACGGCAAGACTCGATGCTACTGGAGTGTTGTCTGGTGGAGTCGACGCACGCTGAGGCCTACTCGCAGTTTGCTAGAGCCTCCTCCCTCCGACGACTTGCTTAGCTCCATCGACAGGCCTCCTTGGCTATCAAGCCCCCGGCGGTCACTGCCACCGCAGATGCTGTCTGCATGCTCCAAGCGCTGGTTCTGACTGTGCCACTGCGTCCGCAGCATCATGCTCTGCCTAGGGTCCGTGTCTCTTGCTGTGTGGCACTGTTTGGCATCATGGACCGTTGTAGGCACTGCCTGGGTTCGGGCAGCCATAACTCTTTGCTGCTATTTTTCTAGCTAATTCTGACAGCACAACTGCGTTTGCAGCGTCTGTATAATGGTATGGTCCAATTTTCAGGCAAAACGGACGACACCCGGGTTTTGGGCTGTCGGGCGTCTGGCAGGGCTCACCGAGAAAACCCTGAGCCCCTAGCAGGCTTGTGTAGGGGCACCGGCAGCTAGTCGCATCGGGCCCCATCACCCTCGCTGGACCCAAACGAGGCAATGGGGAGAACACACTGCCTACACCACGACAAAAATCAACGGTGGTCTCCTCAAAGCACTGGAATAGCTTTCCGAATGCTCGGGTCTCGACCACAGAGAGAATACGAGCAATGCAAGAAAATCTCGGAATTAGCGTCCAGACATCACACACGGATTTTCGAACATCGTAAGCACCACTACAGCTACCGGGTGTCCTTGACGCGCCGGTACAATCCATCGGGTGCGCGGGTCTCAACCCACTGAAAAAGCTCTCCTAGCTTTGGACAAGCCAACAGAGCTGCCGGAACGCATTGACCGAGTCTCGCCGACGCTAACGTAGGTGTTGGAAAAGTCTCGGGACACTGTGGAGGCCCGTCGTGTCATCATGCTCTGCTCTACCCTATGCCACCAACGTGGGATGTATGGGTAATCCATTCGCGTCGGTCGTGACAGGTGGAAGCCACACAAACCAACAACCCCCCTGGCTGACATGGCCGTCAATACTAGAACTCACAAACAAGCCGAGGTACTCAACAATAGCGCATGCAAAACCACGGTCTACACCAGTCAACCACACACACACACACACATATCTGCTTCCCATCTAAGGTGTCCTCACGACACTGGCACATCATTCCAAGTGTCCGGGTCTAGACCATGAGAAGAGTCATGCACACGCACACGAAACAGTGTAATGCACATCATACACATGTCAGACGGCAAGAGGGTCTCCTCGTGACACTGGCGGTACCAGTGCCCGGGTCTCGACCACTATGAGCAATCCAACAGGTGTTTGTATGCCGACCACAATAGCACCATCAATCAACACACATGATCAAAAGGAGTCTCCTTGTAATACGGGTGCAACTCACCACGTGTTCGGATCGCAACCACTATGAGCAATCCAACAGGTGTTTGTATGCCGACCACAATAGCACCATCAATCAACACACATGATCAAAAGGAGTCTCCTTGTAATACGGGTGCAACTCACCACGTGTTTGGATCGCAACCACTATGAGCAATCCAACTCGCATGCACATGCCACACATATTATGGCCACACACCAAGACACACGAACACATGGTCTCCTTGTGACACTGGTACAACCCACTAAGTGTCCGGGTCTTGACCAACAGAGTGCTACCATACACTTGCAACTGTGTAGGCACGTAGCATGAGCCACATGCCGGTTGCTGTAGTATGCTCATAGTAGAGCATGGACCCCTCGCCATGCATCTCCTGTGACGGCGCGTTAGGTTGAGGTCCACACGACACCCCCCCTGGGCAGATGAACATGGCGTCAATGTCCTCGATGGAGATGCTCATGCCGTAGCTGAACAGATCATGGGCGATGAATCATGTGGTCTCTCCATCATGCAAAGATAGCTCCCCCTGTCATGTACGAGTCAGCTCCCACCCTCAAAGACGAAGTGGTGTCTCTGGCTACGACTCTTCATGTCGCCCCTGCATCACCTGGAGTGTACCAGTCCTCGCGTGACTGCCAAGGGTCCCAACTCACAGTCTCTCCTCTCTCCGCTCTGACGTGATGCATCTGTGTATGCTAGAGGAAAGGGAATGGGCACGGAGCACATGAGCATGGATGAAGTGGCGAAGCTGGCCTCTGAGGTGGGATAGAGTACCCTGAGGCGCAGAGATGTACCGCCAGAAGAGGAGGGCTGGAGTGACGAACGAGATCACCACTCATGGACGAAGGTGAGGATGGAGCAGATGAGTCAATTGGATGAAAGTGAGTGATGTTAGCGGCAGAAGGAGGAGCGATGACGTAGTTCGTAGGAACGATGATGGTGGAAACTGAAGGCACACTCAGCTCTCCTGTGGTAGTCTCCATCGGACGTCATTCTCGGAGCTGGTACATTATCCTCCCTGAGGATGAGTGTGCGAGATCCGGGTAGTGGAAATCTCGTGCGGATAACAGTGGTGCTCCCCTAGTCTGACAATCGCTCACGCGCTGCCATCACCTCCCGTTGTAGCATCATTGCATGCTCCTGCAAGTCAGTGTAATCTGCCACAGACATGTGGAGGTAGCCCATGTCTGCCTCGCGTAGGATAAACTCTACCTCACTCAATGCTACACATGCTGATTGTAGAACTCGTGAGTACAACCCCATCTGCATCTCTGCTGCTAAAAACGATGGAACCGGCGATGTTGCATCCTCCTAGGAGTCTACCAAACTCGTAATGTGCTGAGACGCTGGAATATCAGATGCAGCTATAGGCATCACATCCACACCACAGCTTGTGTCCGTCATGCAAGGAGGAATGAGCAGTTCCATGCCGAGAGAGAAGGAGAAGGAAGAGTCGTCAGAGTCGTTGGAGCATGTGGAAATGTCATCCGTGTAGGTACTGCCACTCTCAACGTCGATGTGGTCAGTAGGGTCACCAACAGGTGGACACGAGAGGGTAGAACTTAGCTCCTGCTGAGGAGGTGACTCCATCCACATGTATGAATCTGCTCCGCTGTCCTCAACTTCTGTCGTAGTGGACACAGGTGTGCAGGACTCCGGATCAAAAAGAAGGCTGGTCGTTGCCACTTGCTTGATAATGGAGTGAGGACCACAATATGACTCCGTCATGGGTATCCCTGCTTAATCGTGTGTACGGGAACTCGTAGACTGTGGGAACATGGACGACTCCTCACACTGAAGCTGGTCCTTAGGTAGCATAGATGACACCGTGGAGCCTGCTGTGTCTGCTGCAGCACATCTCCGAGTGACATCCACATAACTGCTACTCTAAAAAATGCCTCAACCACTAAAAGACCAGTCGACCGACTCTGCTCATGCAGTGGGACCGCTGTCGTATTGGTGTGAGTCTCATCCGCCAACGCCCCTAGAAATCCGTATGGGGCATCCCGATCCGCACGATATTCCTGTGCCACCGCCACGCTGCTATAGGGTGGAGTCGCGAGTGGCACCGCCCAGGCACGCAGCATCTGTAGTCCTCCTGATGCAACTTGCTGCTAAACAATGTCTGGCTCTTGCCCCAGCGTGGATGCCGACCTCCATGACATGCACATCTCAAGCGCTCCAACCTCCGCCGGACTTTTGTGAATCTGCTGCTCACTCTCCCCCAAAAGGCTAGTAGACGTATCCTGATCTGTACAGGACTCCTCTGCCACGGCCAGGCCGCCACCGGTTGGAGTCGTGAGTGGCACCGCCCAGGGAAGCCGTGCCTGCACTTCTCTCGATGTAACCTACTGCTGCAAAAGATCTGGATCCAGCCCGGACGTGGAAGTCGAGTTCGATGACACGCATGTCTCCACCACGAACACCATGTCGGGCTCAGACTCTACGTCATGTGCTGTCACCGTATTATCTAAATCTGCCCGAGTTGACACTCGGGCACCACGGCACGGCGCGAGTGCGGGTCTTGTCACTACGGTCACAAGAGGCAATGCACGGTGAATACACTCCCCCTCAACAAGTATAGCAATGGAACCCAAGGAGGTGGAGGATGTATCAAAACTGACACGAGCACGGCCTGCGGAGCACTCACGCCAACACCGCATGCACACACGACTGGAAGGAATGCAAGAGGATATGCCATCTTGAGGTGGCGTCGTGGTAGTAGGAGAGTGGAGGGTCAAAATGATGGTGGCAGTCTGGGACTGGCTGGCAGGTGGAGCTAAAGGGACATCATCGGATGAGGAAGGAGGAGAGGATGAAGGAGATGTGATCGAAGAGGCCGTCAATGAACTAGTAGCAGAGGTACACTTGGTGACAACGACGTCACAAAGCCGATGCACCATCTGCCGAAGGCCATGGATCTCGGTGAACATGGTCGCCAGAGGTCCAGCTAGGGGATCTACCAACGTTGGTAGATGTGTATGATGTGGAGGATGCATGCTCGGACGAGGCTTAAGCCAAGGTGGATGCCAGCCGCGAGAGTGCGTCCAGCATCGATGCCAACCTTCACGTCCATCTTCACAATAACAGCAGGCAAACGCGTAAGGCACATGTTCAAATGTCTCCTCAAATGCCTGCGCATCTCGTGCGTTGGACAATGGATNATGTGGTCTCTCCATCATGCAAAGATGTGATCGAAGAGGCTGTCAATGAACTAGTAGCAGAGGTACACTTGGTGACAACGACGTCACAAAGCCAATGCACCATCTGCCGAAGGCCATGGATCTCGGTGAACATGGTCGCCAGAGGTCTAGCTAGGGGATCTACCAACGTTGGTAGATGTGTATGATGTGGAGGATGCATGCTCGGACGAGGCTTAAGCCAAGGTGGATGCCAGCCGCGAGAGTGCGTCCAGCATCGATGCCAACCTTCACGTCCATCTTCACAATAACAGCAGGCAAACGCGTAAGGCACATGTTCAAATGTCTCCTCAAATGCCTGCGCATCTCGTGCGTTGGACAATGGATAGGTGCCGAGGGCACCTACTCCCAGTGATGAACACCAAGTCACGATAGAGAATGAGACTCGTAGGTACGGTCAATTCCGGAGGTCACGGTATCGGGGTCAACAAAATTGACCAGACGTGATGAGATACACCACCACACTACACCCGGAGAATGGAGTCTGACTAGCCGCGGGTATTAATGCTACTGCCACTAATGGAGCAAAGATTGCTCCAAGAATAGAAGGGGTGGCGGCTACAGGTGTGGCTTCTGCTCCAAGCGGTAGACGGCCCAGCCCTCGAAGATGCACAGACTCGAAGCCGCCGTCGATCCTATAGAGTGAACTACGCACACCAATCCACGGGCCCCAAAGAGACGCCGGTCCACAACGCATCTCAAAACGGAGATAGCCTCAGACAACACAGTCCGTTGTCGGCTGGGAAGGCGAAACTGTAAGCACTTCTGCAAAAGCCATTGTTGCTTCTACGGAAAGTGCTCTTGCTATAGTGGTTGCTGCTACTACAGGTTTCAATGTGATTACAGTATGTACACCACGATAATAGTCAAAGGTGGTCTCCTCGAGGCACGGGAACAGCTCTCTGAGTGCCCGGGTCTGGACCACCGATAAAATGTGAGCAGAGATAGAAAATCTCGGAATTAGTGTCCACACATCTCGCACGACTTTCCGAACATCGGAAGCACTACTACAGCCACCAGATCTCCTTGACCACCGGTATAGTCAACTAGGTGCGCGGGTCTCAACCCACCAAGAAAACTCTCCTAGCTCTCGACAAGCAAACAGGGCTGCCGGAATGCATCGGCTGAGTCTTGTCGACGCTGTCTTAGGTGCTGGAGAAGTCTCGAGACACTCGGGAGGCCCGTCGTGTCGCCACGCTCTGCTCTATCCTCTACCACCAACGTGGGGTATATGGGTAATCCATCGGCGTCGATCGTGACGGCTGGAAGCCACAAGAACCAACAAGGGGGAGCTAGAACTTGGAGGGGTCTCTCATTGTTGCTCATTCTTAGTTCTTAATCATTCATTTCCAGTTTTCAGCTGTTGTTTGGTGCTAACTCGCGCGCAGTTCTGAGTAACAAACAGAAAATCCCTGAGACTTAGGCTCAGGTGTAAAAAAATGAGCGGACAGCTTAAGCAATGAGCGTCGGTTTACGCACGCTGCATCAACAACGCTGCTACTCCAACCTGCTGCTATAGGAGAACTTAGCTTGATATCAGAGCGAGAGCGTAGCAGAAGCACCCGAACACCGGCAAACACATCTTGTCTATTGGCTCTAGTGGGTGTGGAGGCACCCTCAAGGATGCCTAGCTCTTACTGAAGCACGCTACCATTGTTTGGGCAGCCAATGGGCACCAATAATGAAGAGTGTGGAGCACAAGGATCATAGATGTGAGTACGCAAAACACGTCGCATTCAGTAGAACTAAAAAGAAACACGTTTTTGTTTGTTAGCATAGTGAGATTATAGCAGATAATCATAGTCTATGATCTAAGCTTTCCAACGGATCCAAGCATGCCCATAACGGAGCAGTAGAGCCCTTACTACGGCCGTCGAAGTAACCCTTGGTGGAGCTGCCCACCTTGCCTTGCATGCTAGGCAACGGGAGGCGCTTCGACGATGAACCGTCGAAGCGCCTTTCCTCACCCAGAAGTCAAGGAGAAGTTCACCCTGGTCAAGGAAGTCCTTCCGGTTACCTCATTCATACCCCTGGTGCATTTGGAGCTTTTTAGGAATGAACTCGGATCACTGGCGGTGGATTATCCCGCCACCCATGGCGGGTACAAGATTCCACTCGCCCAACACCCGGTTTTCAGGCTGGGCTAGCTTTCTGAATACTCACTCAGATCGAGCAATTCAAAGCTTGATCCTACCCTGGAAAAATCCAAGGAATCCAAATCTAAAGACAGATCAGGTGTTCAACCACTCCTCAATGGTTGAACCAGGGAGTAAAATCAACGGCACTCATGGCAAGGGACACACCTTGTCAACAATCTCCCCCTTGTACCGCAGCCTTGATGCCCTGTCCTTGGAACCTATAGCATTTTAATCCTCACAGCACAGACCAAGCTCCATGCAGCTTGCGTCATGCCTGTCCTTGGGCTGTGCCTTGGTCATGGCGTCGGCAAGCATGCGCTTAATGCCACAATGCACAATAGCCGCATCTCCCTTCGCCACCAAGTCGCGCGTGTAGTGATGCCGGATCTTGATGTGCTTGGTCCTCTTGTGCAGCACCAGGTTCAGTGTCAGGCTGATGGCACTCATGTTGTCAACGTTGAGTACCTTTGGCTTCCTTTGCGGCACGCCAATCTCCTTTAGCAGCCGCCGCAGCCACACCACCTCCTTTGCGGCTTCTGTGAGTGCGATGTACTCCGCTTCGGTGCTGGACAACGCCACACAGTCCTGTTTCCTGCTTGCCCACGAAATTGCTACACAACCAAGCACAAACACGTACCTCAACGTTGATTTTCTTTCATCCACATCACCAACCCAGTCGGCCTCCGAGTAGCCGACCAAGTCGAGGGAGGCATGACGCGCTCCCCCTCCAAACACGACTTGTACCTGTTTTCATGCCTTGATATAGTGGAGGATCCGCTTCACCGCTTGCCAATGCAGCGGCCCGGGGTTAGCAACGTAGCGGCTAACTTGACCCTCCCCAAAGGCCAGGTTGGGCCACGTTGCCACCTTGGCGTACATGATGCTCCCCACCACGGACTGGTACGGCACACCTGCCATCTCCTCCTTCTCCACTTTAGTGCTCAGCACCACGCTCGAGCTCAGCTCACATGTGGTGGTCATGGGTGTGCCGATGGGGTTGCAATCCTCCATTTTGTAGTGACGAAGCACCTCTTGCACATGCTTTGCTTGCCCCATCTCCAGTGTGCATGCTTGCGGTCTCTCTTGATGGCGACGTCGAGGTAGTACTCGAGCTCGCACATGTCGGTCGTTTTGAACCAACCGCCCAGCTGCTGCTTCAGTTTCACCAACTCCTCCATGTTCGATGACACAAGGATGAGATCATCCACGTAAAGGACCACGATCTAGTGCAACACCGGCTGCTTCCGCATGTACACGCTCTGATCCACTTTGCAGCACTTGAAGCCAAGCCCAGCCATGAAGCTATCCATTTTCAGGTACCACATGAGTGGCGCTTGCTTCAGCCCGTACAGCGCTTTGCGAAGCCGGCACATCTTCCCCAGCGGCACGTCCACCCCCTCTGGCACTTCCATGAAGACGTCCTTGTCCAGGTCGCAGTTGAGGAATGCGGTTTTCACATCCATTTGGTGGACTTCGTAATCGCGCGCCGTCGCCACCGAGAGGATGGAGAGGATGGAGGCAAACTTTGCCACTGGTTCAAAGGTTTCTTCATAGTGTTCACCCTTCTGTTGGGTGTACCCCTTCGCCACCAGCCGTGCCTTGTACCGGTCCACATTCCCCTCCTTGGTGAGCTTCTTCGTGAAAATCCACTTGGAGCCAATGACTTTTTCGCCTTCCGGCCTGTCGATCAGCTACCAAGTATCGTTCTCTTCATGAGAGGCGAGCTCAGATTTTATAGCTCCCTCCCACTCAGCCCCATCCTTCCGCTGCAACTCCTCCTTGACGGTCTCGGGCTCCTCTTGCGCTAAGAATGCTTGAGTGAACCCAGTCCAGATGCCCTTCGCGACATCGTACCGTTTTGCAGTCCTCCTTGCACGTCCGCTTCTCCGAGGCTATTGTTGTCGAGGCTGCTGCTGCTGCTGCCCTCTCGCGGCGCCACTCGCACCGCTGGCCTGCTCCCCTTCTCTTGGGGACTTTGGAGATGCGGTCTCACTCCTTGCCTCCTTGTTTAGCTCCACTGTTGCTGGCGCTTCGGACTCATTTTCTGACTCGGCTGAATTCAAATCAGCCGCTCCCCCATCCTCCAGATGGTTCCCGCCGGTTGGAGCCGCTCGGACGTCACCCTCTTTTGCGTCCTCCGGTGTCTCCCCCTCGAGGAGTACCAGCCACACCCCACACTTGGAGAGACCCGTGTCCTCGTCTGTCTAGCGCCTGTCCTCGTCAAAAGTGACATCGTGAAATTTCACGATCTGCTGCCTTCGCGGGTCAAAGAGCCGGTACGCCTTACTCCCGCTCTCGTACCGGACGAAGATGCACCGGCGAGTCCACGGATCTAGCTTGCCCCGCCCTCCCGTGCTTGCACAACAGCATGTGCAACACAACCAAACGTGCGGAGGTGTGCCACAGTTGGCTTCCTCCCACTCCAAACGTCTTGTGGTGTCTTCCACACCTTGGACTCTGCGTTTTTTAGCGGCTTCGTTGGCGTTAGGTTCATGATGTACGCCGCTGTCCGTGCCGCCTCGCCCCAGTACCGCTGTACGAGGCCAACATCGCTCAACATGGACTGGACCATGTTGAGGATGGTGTGGTTAGCCCTCTCAGCGATGCCGTTCTACTGCGGAGAGTGTGTCGTCATTTTCTGCCACGTGATCCCCTTGCTCTTCATCCATGCCAAGCAGCCCTCGTACTCGCCCCCGTTGTCGCTCCGGAATGCCTTCACCTTCAACCCTGGGTGCCGCTCCAGTGCTGCCACAAACTCTTGCATACATGTCTGGACATCACTCTTCCTCTTGATGGTGTAGGGATAGAGCTTGCGGTTGTGATCGTCGATGAAGGTCACGAAGTAGCGAGTGTCCCCAATGGAGCTCTCAAATGGTCTGCACACGTTGGTGTGGACCACCTCCAGCTTTGCCGATGCACGCATCCCTTTGCCATCGAACGGCTGCAGTGTCGCCTTGCTGACCACGCACGGCTCGTAGACGGCATTCTTGGCTGCGTCGAGACTCTTGACCTAAAGACCCAACACCACTTCCTTCTTCGCCATGTCCCTCACAGTTGAGGGAGCAATGTGACATAGGCGGCGGTGCCATAGGTCCTGGTTTCCTTCATCCTTCGTCACGAGGTTGACGGCGTCAGTCCTCGCCGCATCGGCAAGAACCCTGGTACGAAGAAGGTACATGTCCTCCTCCCTCTTGCCACGTGCAATCACCTCGCCATCCCCCTTCTTCCGGATGATGGCCTCTTTCTTATTGAAGAGTCTCTCAAGCCCCTTGTTAGTAAGGCAGCTCACTGACAGCAGGTTTTCCCCAAAGTTGGGCATGTGGAACACGTCGTAGATGGTGCACGGAATGACTTTCCCGTTCACCACCGAATCAATGCGAACATTGCCTTCGCCCGTGGCCAGCTCCGTTTTTCCGTTGGCCACTGTCATGCGCCGCTCGGTGGCGCCGTAGGTGACAAATGCCGCCCGGTTGCATTGTGTGTGGCGGTCTGATCCGGAGTCGATCACCGTGACGTTCGGATCTGTCAAGTTGGTTAAATCCCTGGCCATCATGGCTTGGGTGTCCTTCTTCCTATCCTTTCTGAGCTGGTCCAACTTCTTGTTGGGGCAATCACGTGCGTAGTGGCCCTGTTTGCCTCAGTTGTAGCACTCCCCCTTGATGTCACCTCTCTTGGCGCCCTGCTTGGCACCCTTCCCCCTCTCGCCTACCCCTCCACCTTGAGGGTGGACAGCATAGGCAGAACTTGACGTTGCCTCGCTCTCTCTTCCACCACGCCGCATCCATTCATTGCGGACGCATTCAGCCACCTGCGGGTACTTCAGCTCATCGGCAGACTAGCCGCCCAGGACGGTGATCATGGGACTCCAACTATCCAGCAAGGCCAGAAGGAGGATCATGGCTTGTACTTGAGGTTCGACCTTCCATCTGGTGGCTGCGTACTCGGTAGTGAGGGACTCAATCTGCTGCAGGATCTCCACGATGTCGTCGCCTTCGTTGGCTCGGAGGGTGACGAGGCTGTTTTAGACAAAGAACTTGTTAGCAAGGTTGGTGGACTGGTAAATGGTGCAGAGCTTCTTCCAGGCCTCCGCGGCCTCCGTGCATCCTTGAATCAGTGTGCACTGCAGCGGGGCTAGCTCTAGTACCAACAATGCAAGCGCCTTCTTGTTGCACTTCTTGTACTTGTCCACTTCCTCCGGCATCGTGGTGTCTGGAGGGACAGTCTCTATACCATTGACTAGCTCAAGTAGGCCCTTGTCATTGACGTAGAACTCAAATTGACACCTCCACAAGGGGAAGCCGTTCCCATCAAACTTGGAAACGACGCCAATGCTCTCTTGCTCGGTCGTAGTCATGGCGCGCGACTGTAGCGTGAAAGTTGTAGGAGCTAGAGTCCTTCTAGGCATGTGGGCCCATAACCCTTTGTTGGCTCTAGTGGGTATGGAGGCACCCTCAAGGATGCCTAGCTCTTACTGAAGCATGCTACCAGTGTTTGGGAAGCCAATGGACACCAATAGTGAAGAGTGTGGAACACAAGGATCACAGATGTGAGTAGACAGAACACGTCGCATTCAGTAAAACTTAATCGAAATAAGTTTTGTTCCTTATCATAGTGATATTACATCAGATCCTCTTAGTTTGTGATCTTAGCTTTCCAACGCATCCAAGTACGCCCAAAACGGAGTAGTAGAGCCCCTGCTACGGCCGTCGAAGTAACCCTTGGTGGAACCGACCAACTTGCCTTGCATGGTAGGCAATGGGAGGCACTTCGACGATGACCCGTCGAAGCGCCTTTCCTTACCCAGAAGTCAAGGAGAGGTTCATCTTGGTCAAGGAGGTCCTTATGGTCACCTCATTCATGCCCCTGGTGCATTTGGAGCCCATTAGGAACGAACTCGGATCACTGGCGGTGGATTATGCCGCCACCCATGGCGAGTACCAGATTCCACCCGCCCAACACCCGGTTTTCTGGCTAGGCTAACTTTATGAATACTCACTCAAATCGAGCGATTCAAAGCTTGATCCTGCCTGGGAAAATCCAAGGAATCAAAATCTAAAGTCAGATCAGGTGTTCGACCACTCCTCAACGGTCGAAACAGGGAGTACAATCAAGGGCACTCATGGCAAGGGGCACACCTTGTCAACATCGTCAATGCCGGCGGTCCCTAGAGCGCGCCCGTGCAGGGTAAATGCTGTTGGATTTATTTTTTTGGCGGCATTGACCCTCCAGGTGGCATCGTCAAAATGCTACTGACGTGGGGGAAATGCTGCTGATTTTTTTTCGGCTGCATTGACCCCACGATGGTAGTCACTTTGGTGGACAAACGGCTAGCACGCACGACTAGCGCTGGAGTGTCGTCGACGCACATGGCGACGACATCAGGAAAGTGATTGTGCTGCTGCCAGCACGGCAAAAGTAGCAGCAGTACACAGCAAGCACGAGCTGCAAGCAGCAGCAGTAGCAGCCGGCAGCAGCAGCAACAGCAGGCAGCGGCAACAGCCGACAGTTACATCAATAGCATGCAAAAATAGCGAGGAGGAGCAGCAGCCGGCAGCAGTAGCAGCGGACAGCTGCAACAGCCGGCAGCAGTGGCAACAACATGCACCAGCAGCGAGCAGAGGGAGCAAGCAGCAGAAGCAGCAGGTAGTAGCAGCAGTAGCGAGCAGCAGCAGCAGCAGCGAGCAGCAGCCAGCAACAACCAGCAGTAGTAGCTACACGAGCTGCTGGCAGCAACACTAGCTGCAGCTGCTCGCAGCTTGCTTCTCGCAATGAGTAGTGAATAGCAAGCAATAAGCTCGCTCCCCACAGCTCGCAGCTCGCAGCAAGCTCGTCACTCACAAATCATAGCGAGTAGCGAGCAGCAGGCTCGCATGGAGCAGCGAGCAGGGGCGAATGAAAGAGAAAAAAAGACAAAACAAAAAGATAAAAAAAAACTACACAAGAAAGATTCCCCCATCTCCGCAGGTGGCCCTGCTGCAGCAGCAGTAGCCACCACAGCCGCTGTAGTAGCTTTAGCAGTGGTAGCAACACTAGTAGCACGTTGCAGATTAGCATCTGCAACCACAGTGGCAGCAGGAGCAGCTACAGTTGCAGTAGTAGCAGTAGCACCAGCAGTACTAGAAGTAGCAGTAGTAGTAGCAACAGTAGCACTAGCAGTAGCAGCAGCTGTAGCAGCAGCACCAGCAGCAACATTTGCTGTAGCAACTGCAACAACAGCACCAGCAACAATAGCGGCAGTAGCGACAACAGTAGTAGTAACAGCTTTGCAACTGATGCAGCAGTGGCTGTAGCAACAGCGCGACAGCCGTTGCTGACGTCAGCCATACTTGACAGACATCACTGCTAACGTTAGCAACAAAAATGTTTAAAAAATCTATAGCAGCAACCCTGCCAAAAATGCAGTAGCAGCTGCGGACGTCAGCCATCCTAGGCTAATGTCACTACTCACATCCCTCTTGACGTCAGCAGCAGACCAAAAAAAAGAGGAGGGGAAACAAAGGACACCATGACAGGAAATGGAGAGGGGTCTACCTCTGTTGGAGGGCCCCCCTTCTTGCAACAACTACAGCAATTGGAGTAGTAGCCGTAGCAGTAGCTGCCGCCACTGCACTAGCCACAAGAATAGTAGGAACAATAGTAGCAAGAGCAGCAACAGCAAAAGCCGCGGTAGCAGCAGCAATAGTAGTAGTACTAGCCATAGTAGCAGCAGCAACAGCCACGGTAGTAGCAGTAGTAACAGCAGCCACATCAGTAGCAGCAGCAGCACCACGAACAGCAACAGAAGTAGTTGTAGCAGCAGCAATTATAGTGACAACAATTGCCGTAGCAGCAACGGCAGCACCAACACCCCGTAGGCTCTATTGTTGGTCATGCTAGCATGTCAGATTCGCTCGCCGTTTTACGCCAGCAGCTCAAAATGCTGACACAACAGCTAGCGGCACTGAAGCCGCCGACACAGCTGCCACAGCAGTAGCTGTCGTAGTAGAAACATCAGCGGTCGCTGCAGCAGTGCAGGAGCAGAGTTAGCAAGCACCTTTTGTTCTACCCAGGTACGCAAGCCGTGTGGTATCCTATGCCACACAATAGTTGGCATAGCAACACACCCAACGACAATAACATACGGTGATGTTAGTCTTAGGCCCCACTTTGGGTGCTGGCCGTAGGCTGAAGGACTTCGAAACCCCACCGCTGCCACTTCAGGCTGGCGATTAGTTCTAGGGCTGGGAGATCAGCTTCGGGATCTGGGCACAGGGCGAGGGCATGTGGCCCTACTACGTCTTGCTCTTTGATTCCAACCAGGCCGGCCAGGTATATGACGCCGATCGCATCGTGCGTGCCCTCGTCCCTGTTGCCCCCGTAGGTGGACGTCTCATCCTCAAGCCCTTCCTTGGTGACCTCACCACAAGCGCACTCCTTGATCCTGCAGCAGCATGGCACGGACTCACACGCCCTCATCGTCTCTCCAATGACGCCGAGACGAGCCGCCTGATCCGGGAGTTCAACTCCCTTTCCATGGGGGAGGCCAGGACGGTCACTTCCTATTGGCAGCGAGCAGAGGACATCCTCTGCCGCCTCGAAGACGTCGCGCCACCCCCTCCCTTCACGCTTGTGACCATCAAGCACGGAGCCACCGACGCCTTCTCCGACGTCTTTGTCCACTACTCCCAGGAGGTCCTCGTCGCGATGGCTATCCACGGTACTCTCATGCCTTGGGCATATGTGCTCTTCCTCCGCATCGAAGAGGCTCATCAAGAGTCACACATCCATTGCATGGAGTCCCTAACTTCTCCTACCGTCACCTTAGTGACTGCTGCCACCCCAACGGCAGTAGCGTCTTCCGGGGCCTCCTCATCCGGCAAGAAGTAGCATAAGGACAAGAAGGATAAGGGCCCACAGCAGTAATCCCGTGGATCTAGTGGTGGTAGCCTCGTCTGCCACAACTGTGGCCAGGCAGGACAATGGTGGTACACGTGTCCGTTCTTGACTGATGAGGCCCGCGTCATCGCCACCATGCATCGCAAGTGTGAGCGTTGCCTTGCCACCATTGTGTTGACTTTCGCTACTCCTGTTGCATCCGCGCCGCTCGCAATGGCTCCACCGATGTATCTTCTGCACTCGTCCGCGCTCGCTCCTTTGTCAGCGGTACCTTCCTCCTCCCTCTTGGACTCCGATGCCCTCAGGCCGCAGTCGGTGTACTCTGTCCTCCTCTCCACCTGTGAGCGGAAGTTGGAGTAGTTCATTGCAATCGAGCTTGGCCTTCCTCGCCCTCCTCCCCAGGGAAGTGTGAGTTGTGTCGTCGCTGGCTCCATTGCCCTACCCCGCATGACAGATTCTGTGCTGTAGTTGTGCCCTGTATCTTTTTCCACTCCATCCTCTCTCGTTCCCTTCCTACGTGCTCCTCTTCGTGATGATGTCACCTGGCTGGATGACTAGCACTCCCGATTCACACCTCCGTCCACCGCGTCCGCGTCACTCGCCCAATTTCATGTGAATGATAGCGACATGGCCACATCTATGCAGGATCGGTCAGAGACCTGGATCATGGATTCCGGGGCCACGCATCACATGACAGCCTCGCACGAGGCCTTCAGTGTCCTCGGACCCATCACCGATGTCTCCGGGATTTGGACATGTTTTGGTCAGGTGTTACCCATTCGTGGTGTCGGCGTTGTTTGTTTCGGGTGTCGTGTAGGTGATGTCTTTGTGACTAATGTCCTCTTCGTTCTTGGCCTTGAGCTCAGCCTCCTCTCTTTCACAACCCTTGATCACATGAGCAACGACGTCTTGCACTTGTGTGGTGTTGGCATTGTGTCGTTGTGTCCATCAGGTTGTGTCGTCTTGCATGCCACTGCCTTTGGCAACTTGTGGCACGTACAGCGCCTGTCCGCTTCTACCTCTGTTACCTCCTCATCGACCGACACTAGTCACGTGTTCGTTATTAGCACACTCTCTCCGCAGCAAGTACGTCTCCTGCATCGGTGCCTCTGTTACGTCCACTCTGCCGCTATCAATACCATGCTTTGCACACAGTCAGCCACATGCCTTGATCCAGCCTCCTTTACCCTTTTGTGTCCCACCGAGTGCATTGATTGTGCTCAAGGGAAGATGTACTGTTCTACACACCCCCTGTCTGCCTCTTGTTCAGCCACCTCACTCGACTTGGTCCACACTGATGTCATGGGTACCCTCCCGACACTGTCCATCGAAGAGCACGGTCGATATGTCTTGACACTGACGGAAGACTACTCTCGCAATTGCTCGGTCTTCTGCCTTCGGCAGAAGAGCGACGTCACTCCCACCATTCAGGAGTGGCTTGTTTGTGCTGAAATTGAGTGTGGTAGCCCTCTCTGCCACTTCCGTTCTGATCGCGAGGGTGAGTTTCTTGGGGAGACCACACTCTTCCTCACCTCCCGTGGCATCCATAATGAGAAGCAACGCCTTACACCTAAGCCAAGAATGACGTCTTTGATCGGTGGAACCGCACCATGGCCGACGCCGTCCGAACCATGCGGGTCGAGTCTGTTCTCTCTGATGGCTTCTACTTCGAGGCCATGACCTACATGACGTGGGTCTGGAACCGGATTCCCCACGGACCCATTCCCCGTTAGTCCACACCATACTAGCACTAGTGTGGGCAGCGAGCCGACCTCTGTCAGGCCCGCTTCTGGGGTCGTGTAGCCATCGTGTGGCTGCCTACCCCATACCAGGATAGCAAGCTCGAGCTTTGAAGTCGTCCTTGTACCTTCCTTTCAGTCCAAGGCATGGCGCTTCTGGGATCCCACCCGGCAGTGCATCGTTGAGTCCCAGGATGCCCTCTTCTTTGAGGACCTGTTTTCCCGCCACCTCATTCGCTCTGGCACGTCAATCTTCCTTCCATCGCATGTGGGAGTGGTGGGTCTGTCCTCCGTCCAGCCGTGTCCGGACGTCCCATCGTCTGCGCCCGCGGGACCTTTTGTGCCAGCTGCCTCGTTCGTGCCCACTAGCCCCTCATGGCCCACTGCCCCGTCCGTGTCCGCCAACCCCTTAGGGCCGGCTGCCCTGTACGTGTCCACCAGCTCATCCAGGTCAACTGCTCTATCCGCATCCGCTAGCTCCTTTGGGCCGGCTGCCCCGTTTGCGTACGCCAGCCCCTCCGGGCCGGCGGCCCCGTCTGTGTCTGACAGCCCCTCCGGGTTGGCTGCCCCATCCATGTCCGCCAGGCCCTCCAAGCCGCTACCCCATCCATGTCCGCTAGCCCCTCCGGGCCGGCTGCCTTGGCCATGTCTGCCAGCCTCTCCAAGCCGACTGTCCCATCTGTGTCCGCCAGCCCCTCCTGGCTGGCTGCCGCGTTTGTGTCCGCCAGCCCTTCCGAGCTGGCTGCCCTATCCGTGTCCGCCAGCTCCTTTGGGCCGGCTGCCCTGTCCGTGTCCGCCAGCCCCTCCGGGCCGGCAGCCCCATCGGTGGCCGCCAGCCCCTCTGGGCCGGCTGCCCTGTTCGTGTCCGCCAGCCCCTCCGGGCAGGCTACCCCATCCGTGTTGGCGCGCTACACACGTGGACCGGGTGGGAGCCTTCGACCCAAGCTGACAGTGAGCACTCAGGCCGCCTCCTCACGTCCTCTCGTGCCAGGAGCCCCTGTCATCCTACGAGGTTCCTTGCCATCTATCAGAACCACTTCTATAGTCGTGAGTGGGGACCCCGTCACCAAGGCACTTGGCTTGGCCACATTGTCAATCATCACTGACCTACATCCAGGGTCAGCTTTGGGCTATTCCTTGCTCCATCAAGAGCACCGGTATGCTATCACGGCTGTGTTCATACGTATCCTACTAGGGACGCGGGATGCACATGCCCTCATTGTGCGCCCCACGGAGCAACCAGAGAACCCAGCCACCCTATGTGAGGCTCGGACGTCTCCCAAAGCCGCTCACTCGGAGGTTGCATGCGCCGACGAGCTTTCCGCCGTTTAGCAACATCACGTCTATGAGCTTGTCGACCTCCCCCCAAGACGTAAGGCCATCGGTGCCAAGAGGATTCTCCAGCAAAAGAGGAAGCCAGACGGGTCCCTAGACAAGTACAAGGCCCATCTTACTACCAAGGGGTTTGCTTAGGTCACTGGGATCTACTTTGACCAGATCTTTGTCCCGGTCGGTTGCTTCTCTACTAGTCGCGCGTTGTTCAGCCTGGTTGCCCAGCACGGGTGGGAACTGCATCAGATGGTTATGAGCAATGCCTTTCTCATGGCTCACTGGAGGGCGAGGAGCTCTATATGGTGCAACCTCCAGGTTTGACGATGGCTCCGGCAAGGCCTGGAAGCTATGGAAAGCCCTCTATGGCCTGAACCAGTAGATGAGTCGCACGCCTCTTAGTGGTGGCCTTCTTTGTAGCTCTGCTGACCCCGCAGTATTCATCAGTTTGCGAGGTCAGAATCTTGTCAATGTCTTGGTCTATGTCGATGACCTGCTCATCGCATTGCTGGATGCAGCCGCAATCCAGTGGGTCAAGGACTTGCTACATGTTGCCTAAAAGATGAAGGACATTAGATGAGCACGAGTCTTTCTGGGCATGGAGCTTGAGCATGATCACTCTATGGACATCTTGCATGTCCACCAAGCCGCCTACGTCTAGACCCTGTCGGGGCGCTTCGCTGAGTATGTGCCCCTTGTGCCAAGAGCGTCCTCACCCATGTCGCCCAATGACCAGACGATGCTAAAGAGCTCTGATCCAGCCATGGTTGGGGAGCCAGTAGACATGACCACATGTTTACACGTCATTGGGTCACTGATGTTCCTGGCGACGACTACGGGTCCAGACATTGCATTCGCCATCAATCTTCTTGCACAGTTTTCTCAGGAGCCGCGTCACCTCCATTTTGAGGTCGCAATCAGAGTACTGCGCTCTGTTGTCTCTACCCCATGTTGAGGCCTCATGTCTTGTTGATAGCCGCCCGTTGTGGTGACGGGATAGAGCGACAATGACTAGGCACGTAGTTTGGACTGTAACAGTCGTTCTGGCTGGATCTTTCCTGTTGGCGGCACGGCTGTATCCTGGCATAGCGGCAAGCAAGGATGCATTGCGTGCAGTAGTGCTGAGGATGAGTATGTGGCTCTTGGTTCTGGCGCTTGTGAGAGCTTGTGGCTACGCTGCCTGTTGTACGAGTTTTGTTTGTTAGTCCCGTCCATCATGCTGCACTTTGACAATGAAAGTGCCATGGTCATTGCTGACAATGACGGCGTGCATCGCACTCGCACAAAGCACACCAATGTTGAGTATCACTATGTGCATATGTTCTTGCATGACGGTAGCATCAGCATCGTGTGGGTTGCGACAGCACACCAATTGGCTGACTTCTCGACCATTACACGAAAGCGTGATTTGTTCAGGAAGGCTGTGAGTGCACTCGGTGTGCGTCTATGAGGTTCTCTCTTTCTCCCTGTCCGCTTGGTCTCTGTGCTCTCTGCTCGCCTATGTGCACTCTGCTTGTGATTCATGGGGGAGTGTTGGTTTTTCACACATCTCTTATTTGTACTTGGTTGTGTCCTCTTGGCTTGTGTACATTGGCGTGCAATTGACTAATGGCAAGACGCGACGCTGCTAGAGTGTCGTTTGGTGGAGCCGACGCACGCTAAGGCCTACACTTAGTTTGCTGGAGCCTCCTCCCTTCAACGTGCTCACGGTAAACCTCCTCGGCAGTTGTGCCGCCAGCAGTCATTGTCGCTGCATATGCTGTCTACACGCGTCCAGCGCTGTGTCTGACTGCACTGTTGCGTCCGCAACGCCATGTGATGCCTAGGGTCCAAGTGTCATGATTTTCGGACACTGTTGGCACCCGGGACTAATGTAGACGCTGCCTGGGTTTAGGCAGCCAGAACTCCTCACTGCTATTTTTCTAGTTGATTCTGACCGCACAACTGCGTTTTCAGCGTGTGTATTATGGTATGGTCCAGTTTCCAGGCAGAGCAGACAACGCCCGGGTTTTGGGCTGTTGACCGTCTGGCAGGGCCCACCGAGAAAACCCTGCCTGTCAGAAGATAGGTCTATTTCCTGATTGGCTTAGAAACTGAGTAACAAGATCTACAGAGCTAGGGGGGGGGGGGGGGGCTAGAATTTGGAGGCGTCTCCCATTGTTTCTCATTCTCAGTTCTTAATCATTCATTTCCAATTTTCAGCTGTTGTTTGGCGGTAACTCTGGCGCACGCACATCCGAGTAGCAAACACCAGAGCTCTCAGACTTAGGCTGTGGTGCAGCAGAATGAGGGGGCAACTTAAGCAACATGCGTGGGTTCCCACACGCTGCATCAACAACACTGCTGCCCCAACCGGCTGCTATAGGAGAATTCTAGCTATGGACACGAAAAATCTCCCAGACTAGGTGGCGTTTGCCATGTGCAACCAGCGTACATGGAGCTTAAAAAAGAAAAGAGAGAGTGAATTGGCTCATTTAGGGGATGTAGCAAGAACGTTTTATGAACTCAACAAATTGAACGAATCACAACTCTATTGGTTTGTTTTCCAAAACATAATCATGTCATTTTTTTGGGATGTTCTTGTTGACCCTCCGGGACCATTTCCAAACAATGTGTCACGTACTGGATGTGCCCGCTTTCTCTTGGTATGGCAGTTCGATGACCATTGGAATTGTTGCCACAACTCGCTGGGATGCGGGTACGCTTGACAGCTATCTTGACAACGTTAGCCTATGCTTGCACGTCCTCACATGCTCTCTGTTAAAGTTGTTTCCAGTCTCTGGCCGCTCATATTTGTTATGTCCATATGTACAGATTGATTCAAGCAGCCACCAAGCTACCCAGAAGTGCCTTTTGGCACAACTCTTCTCAGTTTTCTTACTCATGACTATCTTGCCATGGTGTGGTAGATGGCAAGCCTCGTACATTTCCACTTTAAATGCCTACATCATGTTTGGTAGCATGTGGGTGTTTGGGAAGCTGCATGTTATCCCGGGTGCTGATCCTTTGGGGGCCACTGTGTCGGTCTCTGGCTGCAAACTGGTGAGAAGCCGCCCTCAGGTAATTCTGAGAGGTGGGGCTTGACCCCTCGGTGGGAGTGCATGCTCACCCGAGCAGCTGCTCGGTGTGGGTCTGCACTCACAGTACATACACTCTCACTCCCTACCCCCAACTCCTTGTCTTGGTTGTGTTCTTTAATTCTAAGGCAAACACATCCACACCCATTGCGTGCATTGTTTGTGGGGGCTCTCCCACTCTCTCCCGTATCCGCGCTCAATAAAAAGCGTAACCCTAGCTAGTTAGTACTGGTATCACAGTGGTAAGGAACCTAACTCAAGCCCACACGGTCGGCGGGTCGTGGTCAGTGATTAGCGGCCTGAACCATCAGGCGGGCACGCGCATCAGTTGTGGTCTCTTGCGCCACCCATCGCAGGGTGCAAAGCGCGGTGCTGCCACACGCCTTGCAACATTTCTTCATTACCTTTGCATCCTACTCTGTGTCTCCTCATCTCCAACTGGCGGTGATCTCTTGCCATCGTCCTGTGGCCCATCAGCAGCCACAAGGCGTGTTTGGATAGTGGAATCTAGTGCCACCTCAGGGTCCGTACTGGGAGTCTCTGCCAGCAGTAGCAGCGACATCATTTTTTTGTACAGCGGAGCCTGCGCTCTGCCCGTGCTGCTCCCGCAGCCGACATCTTGTCACCGCGCACTTGGAAGCTGCCCACAGCCTCTCTGCTGCACACAGCCAGGGTCTTTGCCGGCTAACCTTCCTTCTGGCAGCACTCACAGTGCTTCCTCGCACTGTGAGGCCCTCTGAAGCCGCTCAGCTACAAGGACATCTCCATTGGTCGACATCTGGTGCCTCCGTGCCTTTGGGGTGCCCCTATCAGTAGTGCTGCCTCTGGCAGTTGCTGTCTTGGCCTCTGCCTCTCTGTGAGTGCAACGTCCTACACAACGTCCTACACTTGTGGCTACATTTGCAGCCATCTCACTCGCCACGCTCAATTCAACCTCTTTTGACGGGCCTCCTGATGACAAGCTCAACTCACCACGTACAGCGGCCAAGTTGGCAGAGTGTGAGAGGTGGGAAGATCAGAGAGCCCTTGATCCTCCCTTGCTGAGTGAAGGCTCAGGTACACTACGGTGGATGTGCATGCTGGATGCTGCCTACTAGCAAGGTGAACTTGCACTGGAAGGTGAAGCAGCAGAGCGCGGGATTCACTGTCAGGTGTATACCGCTGAAAATCTACCCTGTATCCCATCTCCACCATCAGGTATGCAACCCACCGGCTCTTCTCCACAACCTGTCTCTGCCCCCACTCCTGGCACTCCAACTGCCTAAGGTGCCGAGGCATTGGTAGCACGTGAAACCCTAGACATTTTTCCTATCCTGCGAGTTCATACAGATTTCATTACTTTGACAGGTGCTGTCCTTGACTCAGCGACTGGTGCACCTGCAACGTTCGCAGCTACTACACGGGCCAGCAGAGCACTGACTCAGATTGCTGTAGGTAGGGCAACACAGGTGTACGCTGAAACAGCAGCATTATTGACGCTTCTGGCCACTGCGGCCACCAACGTCGCCATACAGGTTGCTATGGTCGCGTCTGCCATAGCTACAACAGTAGCCACCACAGGTGACACAACTTCGAGTGTTATTGGCTCCATCCGCACCTCCATAGCAGCTCCAGACGTGACTCCTACAGGTGCACCTCCTGACCTCACTCAGCATGTCATTACAGGTGTCCTTGTCTTCTCTACGACAACAACAGTGACGGGGGCCACGGTCACAGGCTTCCTCTGCCTGGTCGTTTCTGTCTCGGCATGGATTGTGGTCTTTTTCTCCTCGGCTGCAGCAGATGTACCTCCCCTCTTCTCTCTGCTCCCACGCCGCTAGCTCTGTGAGTACCTCTTTGCACTCTCCTTGTTCCCCTCATCTTCTACAGCCCTCATACACATCTCTGTAGCGCACTCTCTCTCATCTCTCCTCTTGTAGCACCATGCCAGTTCCCGAGGAGACCATTGAGGCTGTCCAGGTCATCCTAAATGAAGCACACGCCGTACACCGTAGAGTACAAAATGAACTCCACAAGCACAGCAAAAATTGGCCACCACTATGGCCAATCTGGTTATGGAGCGCCTGCACGCTGTTCCTGCCATTGCTACTGTATTGCCAGATGATGAAAGTGTGTCAACTGAGTCTTTTGTGCCTGTCGGTGCAGCAGAAAAATCCTCTACACCTCCTCTCTCTCATGCAACTCTTGCTCGTGCCCTTTTCCCGCATAGACAAAAGGATTTTGAGAGTGCCCCTTTGTAGTTCACGTCCAAAATTACCTTCTCTTCTTGGGAGACTTGCTTCAGTGCCTGGGCATAAGGGGAAATGCTATGGGATTACCATTCACCCGCCAAACCTCCGTTCGTCCCTCACCCTATAAAGGTTGCCCATGCAGTCCGGGCCCTCATCAACATCGGGCCTGAGGGGCTACTGGAAAACATTGGTACGTACAATGTTGATCCGGCACGTGGCACCCCTCTCGATCCCGTGGGTGCCTATTTCCTCATTCGTCACCGTAAGACAGTGACTGGTCATGCTGCTCAGAGCGCTCTTACTGTGAAATTAATCACACTCCACATGCACGCTGATGATTCTTCTGATGACTACTGGGTACGCAGTTGACGTCTCTTTTGTGATTTGGGAACAACAGCTCCAGGTCCCCTCTCTGCTTGACTGTCCATTGTTGCTGGTCTCATCCCAGAGCTCTTGAACTTGTACTTGCATGTCTCCCAGTCTGAGCTCGAGCGTCTCGCAACTGTCCCAGTCCATGCCAACTTTCCACCTGGAAATGGACTCCTCTACGAGTTCTGAGAATCTTCTGAGGAGCAGATCACAACTTGTTTCATTGCAAATGATCCATTGTGGAGTGAGCTAGGATCAGAAACGTCGGACGGCCATACTAACACAAACACAAGTACCTCAGTAAGGGGAGGTAACCCTCTTATGGGTGAGGATCGCTGGTCGGTCTTCACCCAGCGGCCGGTGAGCGAAGCTTGCCGACAACCTGTGAAGTGCGAGGGCAAAGGCCTCGCTCGACCCCTCGAAGTTGGATTTCCAAACTCGGATAACTCGAGGGCACCTAAACAAACTCAAAGTGCAAACAAGCCTATAGTTTTCCTAAAATTCTCTGAATTAGACATATTCTAGGTCTCTCAAGAGTTGCATCGAGATGCTGCTAAACAAGGTCAACCATGTGAGAGCAGCCTAGTAGGGAGAGTCAGCAGGCCACGTGGCCAGGATGGAGACGAGCACACAAGGGAAGGAATCCTAGGATGTTGTGAGGATACGCCGGGATGCCGTGCGCTCACAATGCATCACCTCCACTCCCGGGACCAATGTGTCCT